>OX451217.1:133885175-134114125 GCA_949628195.1 Phasia obesa
CCAAATAACAGATCAGTAACACAACAAAAACTTTGAAAAGTAACTGTAAATTACTACAAATTTCTTAATATTATAAAAGTGCATAAGTGAGTACATGCCGTTTTTTTTCTCATTCGTTAAATTTTGTTTAAGTAATTGTTATTGTTTGGTCAAGTGTTATACCTCTATCAATGAAGAAGACAATAAAGAGTAAAACAAAAAAAAAAATATTTGATTTGCACTATTATTTAAAAAGTTATGCATAGTAAACGATGGTAAGTACTAACATGTACTCATTAAAACTCCCCACTGTATATACATACATACATACGTATATGATATGTATAAGTATGAATTGTTTTCTGTAACACGTATTAACTCAATAATTATAATTTTCAATCGTCTTAATTTATTATTCTTTATTTATGCTGTTGTATTGTGCTAGAAATTGTTCTCGTTCTTGTGAAAGTATTTCGTGTGGAAAGATGAGACGATTGAGGCGAAAACTTAAAAAAGGTTAGTCGTACAACTGGTGAATGGATACTTTTTAGAAAGGTTACTAAACTATCACACGCACACCACAACTAGAACTAGAACCAGCATAAATATTAAAGTATAACACAATTAGTTTTTATTTTTCTATTAATTTAATAAATAAAATTAAAAACGAATTGATTTAAAACCGTCCTGGGTGGTAAGAAAAATGAGAAAACTCAATTTAAGAACTTTGAATAGAAAAAAATGTTTAGTTGTGATAAATGTTTAGGCATGAGAATATAAAAGATATTTTCAAAAAAGTTTTTGGAAAAATATTAAATTATTTTTGTAAATTTTTGTCCAATTCACAACCTATTGTAGGTGTGCTAAGTCGTAAGATTCTACAACAGTAAATTTATATACATGTAAAGCTTTGATACAACACCTACAACATTTTTCCATATGATTATTGAATGTCGTAAAAAGGCTTCGGAAATGCATACATATTTTGCTTATAATCTTACTTATAATCTACAATATAAAGAAGTAGTATCATTGTAGAGTTTGTATTTAATACAACTACGGTAGTTGTGTACAAATAATTGTAAAAAATTTTACTGATAATTTTCAAAGTTAAATGAATTCGAAATATTTTAATATAATTTTAATTTATAAGAATTTTTTTTTGTTTCAAAAAATTTCTTTTAATGATTAAGTTTTTAAGTATAAAGAGATAAAGAAAAAATTAGACACAAAATAATTAATTTATTCTTTTAAAAATAGTTCAAATAAAATTCATATATAATTTCTTTTAATATTTAAAAAAAAAAATTAAATTTAATTAAATTAAATTTGTAAATTTTTTTTTTGTATTTTTTTTTAATTTTATGTACATTTTTTTGGAAGATTTCTTGTAAAAATTTTTTTTAAATTTTTTCTGAAAATTTTTTTTGGATTTTTCTTGTGAAAATTTTTTAGAAACATTTTTTATAAAAATTAGGACTTTCTTGCAATCTATATATATTTCATTATAATGATCAGACTAAAGCCCAAAGCCTCGAATGGAATGGTCTGATGTTGTTGAATTCCATTACCAAAATTTTCGCAACTATGCCTGGCAGGATTAGTGGGCTTAAATATTCTGTATCTTTTCTGCTGCCTTGGCAAAGTTGATTTCAACCTGAACACAGACGATCACATGGACGTACGGACAGACGGACATGGTTTAATCAACTTCTCTATATATAAGGATTAACAATATATATACTTTATGGGGGGACGAAAATTAATTATGTAGAAATTACACACGGAATAACAAACTTATATATACCCTTTCCATCTGTGGTGAAGGGTATACATATAATATCATAAGGTATTATGAGAAAAGCTTTCACTGTTATGTCACTCACTGTAAGATTTTAATTGAAACCAATTACACAAATGGAAAATTATATTAAAATATTTCGAATTCATTTAACTTTGAAAATTATCAGTAAAATTTTTTACAATTATTTGTACACAACTACCGTAGTTGTATTAAATACAAACTCTACAATGATACTACTTCTTTATATTGTAGATTATAAGTGTTATACAAAATATGTATGCATTTCCGAAGCCTTTTTACGACATTCAATAATCATATGGAAATTTCCTATAAACTTTTACAAAAAATTTCTTATAAACTTTTACAAAAAAATTCCTATAAATTTTTACAAAAAATTTCCCATAAATTTTTACAAAAAATTTCCCATAAATTTTTACAAAAAAATTCCTATAAATTTTTACAAAAAATTTCCATTTAATTTTTTACAAAAATTTTGCTATAATTTTTTACAAGAATGTTGCTATAAATTTTTACAAAAATTTTGCTAATAATTTTTACAAAAAATTTTCTATAAATTTTTACAAAAAATTTCCTATAAATTTTTACAAAAAATTTCCTATAAATTTTTACAAAAAAATTCCATATAATTTTTTACAAAAAATTTCCATATAATTTTTTACAAAAAATTTCCATATAATTTTTTACAAAAAATTTCCATATAATTTTTTACAAAAAATTACCATATAATTTTTTACAAAAAATTTCCATATAATTTTTTACAAAAAATTTCCATATAATTTTTTACAAAAAATTTCCATATAATTTTTTACAAAAAATTTCCATATAATTTTTTACAAAAAATTTCCATATAATTTTTTACAAAAAATTTCCATATAATTTTTTACAAAAAATTTCCATATAATTTTTTACAAAAAATTTCCATATAATTTTTTACAAAAAATTTCCATATAATTTTTTACAAAAAATTTCCATATAATTTTTTACAAAAAATTTCCATATAATTTTTAAACAAAAAATGTCCATATAATTTAATTTTTTACAAAAAATTTCCATATAATTTAATTTTTTAGAAAAAATTTCCATATAATTTAATTTTTTACAAAAAATTTCCATATAATTTTTTACAAAAAATTTCCATATAATTTTTTACAAAAAATTTCCATATAATTTTTTACAAAAAATTTCCATATAATTTTTTTACAAAAAATTTCCATATAATTTTTTTACAAAAAATTTCCATATAATTTTTTACAAAAAATTTCCATATAATTTTTTACAAAAAATTTCCATATGATTTTTTACAAAAAATTTCCATATGATTTTTTACAAAAAATTTCCATATAATTTTTTAAAAAAAATTTCCACATAAATTTTTACAAAAAATTTCCATATAATTTTTTTTTGTTATAAATTTATACAAAAAAATTCCTATAAATTTTTACAAAAAATTTCCTATAAATTTTTACAAAAAATTTCCTATAAATTTTTACAAAAAATTTCCTATAAATTTTTACAAAAAATTTCCTATAAATTTTTACAAAAAATTTCCAATAAATTTTTACAAAAAATTTCCAATAAATTTTTACAAAAAATTTCCAATAAATTTTTACAAAAAATTTCCAATAAATTTTTACAAAAAATTTCCAATAAATTTTTACAAAAAATTTCCAATAAATTTTTACAAAAAATTTCCAATAAATTTTTACAAAAAATTTCCAATAAATTTTTACAAAAAATTTCCAATAAATTTTTACAAAAAATTTCCAATAAATTTTTACAAAAAATTTCCAATAAATTTTTACAAAAAATTTCCAATAAATTTTTACAAAAAATTTCCAATAAATTTTTACAAAAAATTTCCAATAAATTTTTACAAAAAATTTCCAATAAATTTTTACAAAAAATTTCCAATAAATTTTTACAAAAAATTTCCAATAAATTTTTACAAAAAATTTCCAATAAATTTTTACAAAAAATTTCCAATAAATTTTTACAAAAAATTTCCAATAAATTTTTACAAAAAATTTCCAATAAATTTTTACAAAAAATTTCCAATAAATTTTTACAAAAAATTTCCAATAAATTTTTACAAAAAATTTCCAATAAATTTTTACAAAAAATTTCCAATAAATTTTTACAAAAAATTTCCAATAAATTTTTACAAAAAATTTCCAATAAATTTTTACAAAAAATTTCCAATAAATTTTTACAAAAAATTTCCAATAAATTTTTACAAAAAATTTCCAATAAATTTTTACAAAAAATTTCCAATAAATTTTTACAAGAAATTTCCAATAAATTTTTACAAAAAATTTCCTATAAATTTTTACAAAAAATTTCCTATAAATTTTTACAAAAAATTTCCTATAAATTTTTACAAAAAATTTCCTATAAATTTTTACAAAAAATTTCCTATAAATTTTTACAAGAAATTTCCTATAAATTTTTACAAAAAATTTCCTATAAATTTTTACAAAAAATTGCCTATAAATTGTTACAAAAAATTTGCTATAAATTTTTACAAAAAATTTACTATGTGTACTATATTCTGTGCAATAAGCATTCAAACAACATTGTTGGAAAACAGAAAATTACATAAACACGTATTCGGCACCTATAACAACATGCGAAAATTAATTCCATTGCTCTGCCGTTGCCATGTTTATGTTTTGTTCAAATTGTAGTAGTAGACCTCCGACGACATTAGTCATTAACATGGCTTAACAAAAGTGAAACTTCATACAAAAAAAAAACATTATTTTTAATACTGGTTTTTAGGGTTCCGTACCCAAAGGATAAAAACGTAAGCCTATTGTTTTCGCTACAATGTCTGTCCGTCCGTCTGTCAGCGCCTTTTATCTTTGCAACCGTAATAGGTAGACTGTTGAAATTTTCACAGAAGATGTATAACTGTTGCCGCTATAGCAACAAATACTAAAACTTATAGGGTGTTCCGAAAGTGACGTGTTATTTACTTTTATGTCTTTATTTTTTGAGCTGTAGGAGGCAAACACTTAAAATTTGCAGACAGTAATTTAATTTGTGTTCACTTTATAAGCAAGTATACAATATTAAACATAAAAATTAAAGGGTGTTCCTATAGTGACGTGAAATGCATGTATATGGCCTAAGTTTTGAACGATAGACTCTTGAGGTTTTTACAGGAGGCGTATTACTATGGCCACTATAACAAATAGTAACAATTAAAGGGTATGCCGAAAGTGACGTGATTTGCATAAATATGGCCTAATTTTTTAATCATCAAATTTTCACAAATGATCCCTATAAAAAGAGTAAAAATTGAAGGGTTTGCCGACAGTAACGTGTTTTAAATGTAAAACGCCTTGTTTTTTGAACCGTAAAAGACTCTTCCAATTTGTACGGAAGATGTGTTGCCACGGCCGCTAGGACAATTACTAAAAATTATAGGGTGTTCCGACAGTGACATGTTTTTCATGTATAGTGACTTATTTTTTTAATAGTAATAGGTAGACTCTTGATATTTTTATAGAAAGAGAATTACCATGGCCGCTATAACAAATAAGAAAATTAAAGGGTGTTCCGACTCAGACATGATTTGTAAATTGCCTTATTTTTTGAACCATAATAGGTGGAATCTTGAAATGTAGATGTTGTAAGTCGGTCGCTGTAATAATTAAAAAATATCTAATGGGTGTTCCATCAGTGACATGTTTTTTACGTATATTACCATAATTTTTAAACCGCAATAGGTAGTCGCCTGATATTTTTATAGAAAGTGTATTACCATGGCCGCTATAGAAACAATTACTTAAATTTAAAGGGTGTTCAAACAGTGATGCAATTTACACAAAATTGATTTTAATTTTAAAATTAAAGGGTGATCCATAAGACAAGAAAAAATTAACAACTTCAATTTTTAAAGTTGTACTAAACATAGTACGGAACCCTACGTGTGTGAGTCAACGGGAGCTAGACTGATTTATTTATATGACAGATTGATGGCTAATGTAGACGGCCTCTTAAAACTCTCCAAAAAATGGTTGCAAACATTCAATATAAACTGATATCCTTTCAGAGATGGAAATTTGATTTAAATTGGAATTAAACATTATTTATTTAAAAATTGTTAAATTTTTTCTATTGTTTGTGCGAATTGAGCAAATATTTCTTTGATTTAATAATTATTTAGTATAAAATTTCTTGATTTTAATCTTGACTAATATGACTTGATTATTTTCAATTACTTAAATGCATTTAATGGCAGTCAGTGTAAACCCTTTTTGCTGTCTTTATCCCAAATTGTAACTTTAACAGCTTAATCTCGCCTTAAGCTTGCGTTGGCATTTTACCTATTAATCTTTCAAAACTGAAAACTTTTTTTCTTCTCCTTTAGGCCTTAAGGCAGTTGACTTAATAAATCATTTAAATCTTTCTTTTGTTTATAAATTCTCTAAGTGTTTGATTTTGGGGCTAAATTGCTTTTATTTCTCTAGATCTACATTAGATCTACTCTTGTGTCTTGTTTAGTTTTTTTTTTTTTATAAAGAAATAACTTAATATTCTTAGAATTTCTCTAGCCATTTCCATTAATGTTAATAACTTTTCTTTTATGCCACCTTTAACTCACGTTTTTCTTTCTTTCAAATTATTTTTTATTTTTTTTTTTTAAACTAAACGCTAGAGTTTGTAGGTCTTTAGTTTAAAGTCTGTTTGGCAAAAACTTAAAAGTTTTTAATGCACTGGGGGAGGGTCTGCTCCCACATAACACTTTTTATTCAATCAACCGGCAACAACTACAACTATTAATATCGTTTGTTGTTGCTGTGTAACTGTGTAAGGTTTTGTGTCTTAAATATCTAGTCGTGACAATGAAAAAAGTGGTTTAAAAATTTGAGAGAAAAAAAGGTTAAAAAAATTTAGGCGATAAAGAACTTTCGTCAATTAATATGTTAAAGGAGTTAAATAAAATGATGACAAACATTTTAGAAAGAAAAGCATTTAGAAATGACCTAAATTTTCTAAGTAATTAAACAGAATTATAGCGTCAAACGACAGGCGACAAAAAAAGAAGATATATGAAAATATAATAAAACTTTGTTTTAATGTTTTTAATTTTGTAGAAAAAATTAAGCTAGACCTATTTAAGGTTAAGTTTCTAGAATAAATAATAAAAAGTTAGCTTTCGTAAAGGTAGCCCTAGTTTTTCCCTTAAGTATTTAATAGAAAAGTTTTTTGTATCTTTTAAGCAGACCACTAATAATTGGTATAAGCTCCTAAATATGGAAAGTCCAAAAAAAGACGTCTGCTAAGTGATTAACAGCGCTCTGTTATCTCTCAAATCAGCTATATTAAAAAAAAAGGTTTTTGTCTCTGCTAGTTAAATACTTATTTATCTTCACACTCACTGTTCTGACTACTCTTAACTCTCGACTTGATTGTGATTTCAAGCTGTCGACTGGTAACTGTGATCCTTCTTTCTCATCACAAAACATCGCATAATTATTGTCATACCTTTCGCTGAAGACCTTCATCCTTGGCTGTTGGTTCGGCACTACGCTGTCGATGCGGAAAGTTCGTATTAGGTGTTTTAGTATAAATAGTGATGGGTTCAGGTAATTGTTCATTAGTGTGGTGTCTACTAAAATAGTGTTACGCAGGTAATTTTTGCTTATTACCTGCTCACATACAATGGACAGGCGAGACATTTACGTAGAATGTGCGCTACCGTATAAGGCTCTTTCTGGACCAATGTACAAGTTTAATTTTCATCATGGCCAGATAATACTTTAGTTTTTAAGAACTGTCTATAACGTATTTAACCAGATAAAGGTACCCCGATTAGAACCGTCACCAATTTCTGGCTTCCTGCCAAGGGGTTATTGCTGCAGTAGTGCCTCTAGAGATTAACTCACCCATCCCTTTTGAGAGGTTTTCGCGTCCAGCTCCTCCAGATGCCTTTATTGCCTAACAAAAACTGTAGTTCCTTCACATATTAATCTCTCCGCCTCTTCCCTTAGCCACTAAAAACCGGAGTTCCTTCACAGAGTAACCTCTCAACCTTAAACGAGATTTCTTTGTTGTTTCCCTATGGATTGTTAACGTCCTGTTTGTTTTTAACAACATAAGGCCTTCCTAAGTTCCCACGATTAATAAAAAAAGCGGCTGCATATGTAAAGGTATTAAAATTGGACATAGTGCGTTTTACTATCAAGTCAAATTAGAAAACATTTAGATCAAATCTGCAGATACTGTGAGCTGCACAATGAGACTTCGAAACACGTAAATCAAAATTCCAAGGATGCTCTCTATTGTCTCCATTGCATATGAATAATCTATCACCAAATAAGGTGATTGGCTATAACATCCATTTTTTCACGATTACTGTACTTTACCCATACTACGAATGGTAAAGTAAAAATAAAAGAAAAGTCGAAGTTTTACAAGCTACTCGGTTAAAAAAATATATTTTTCTAATAATTTCGAAGCCGTCGCGACGTACACCTTTTCTTTCAAATAATCCCAAAGAAAGAAGTCCAACGTTGTCAAATCTCATGATCTTGGCGGCCAATTGAGATCGCCACCACGTGAGATAACACGACCATTGAATTTGTCGCGCAATAGAGCCATTGGTTCCTTAGCTGTGTGACAAGTTGCACCGTCCTGTTGAAACCACATATCGTCTACATCCACATCTTCCAATTCCGTCCATACAAAGTTCGTTATCATCTCACGATAGTGAACATCATTCACAGTAACTGCCTGACCGGCCTCATTTTGGAAAAAATGCGGCCCGATGATGCCGCCAGCCCATAAACCGCACCAAACAGTCACTCTTTGTGGGTGCATTGGTTTTTCGACAATCTCTCTTGGATTATCAATCGTCCAAATGCGGCAATTCTGCTTATTCACGAATCCACTGAGGTGATAATGTTCCTCATCACTGAAGATAATTTTCTTCGAAAATTGATCATCCAACATTGCTAATTCTTGCCACCATTCTGACCATTGCTCGACGGTTCAAATTGAGTTAGTCTGAAATTTAGAAATGTCAAATTAAATGCAAGATAAACTTGACGTTTAGGTGAGGTTCATATTTAACATCAGCCGTTAAAATCTGCAAATATTTTGAATAGTTTTTTTTTTATATATTTATATTATTCAAGCACTTTATTTATGTGTGAAAATGTTTGTCACTTGACCTAAATTCTGATGACAGCAAATTTCTACAACTTCTCTTTTACCCATTTCTTTATTTAATTCTCTTAATTCACAAATACAAAAACTTTAATTAAACAATTTCAAAGATAAAATAATCCAACAAACACTTAAATATTATTTGCAATGACAGACAACAATTATTTATTAACTTGCTTGCACTTGGATTAACGCACAAAGTGTCGTTTGTCATATACCGTATGTGACACTGACACTGACATTGACATTCATTTAAAATTCTTAAGAAACTAGTGTTTAAAGAAAGTAATCGTAAAGAGAATTAAATATGCGTACATACATATGTATGTATGTGACTAATATATTAAACAATTTTTATATTAAACTAAAAAAAAAAAATTGCCAACATTTCATATAATTTTTCTTTTCATTGCAGTTCTTGAACACAATCTTTGATTCTAAACACAAGTGCATTTCCCGTGAACCTTGTCTTTAAGCCTGATTTTGCGGTAGTTTTGTCACTACTATGCTGATGTTCAAACAATGGCTAAATCGAAAATTGCTCTTTATGCTGCTGGCGTAACTTGTTTGGGTTTTATATGTTTTGCTTTAGCTTCTGCCGCCATTGGCATACCCATATGGGGTTATTATGACTCACCTTCGGGAGGCTATGATTTCGATCATGGCTACTTTAGTCCCTTCAAGGTGTGCAAACAGTTAGCCTATAACAGAGAGAAATGTGGTTCTGATGTGTCCAAATTTAGATTGTCATGTAAGTGATGCTCTTTATAATTAATACAACCTTTGCATTTCTCTTTTTATTTTTCTCTTCTTTTTTTAGCTGTCATTTTTTTCAGTGGCATCTTTGCTATTTTAAGTTCTGCTGTTTTTGGTTTATTTTGCATTTTGTCTGTTATACAAATTGCCATGATCTCATCGAGAGAAAAAGTGGTCATGTCCTATACATCTCTGGTGATGACTAAAATGGTTTTATCCTTAATTGGAGGTGAGTTTTTTAATTAAAATTTCCGACTCTTTTTTCTAATAGTTTTTTAATGTTTTTTTGTTTAGGCATGCTGGCGTTGGTAGCAACTGCTATGTTCGCTCTACAAATCGATGATTCTGAAAAATATGGTTTTCGTGTATCACGAGGAATATCGTTTTATTTACAGGTAAATAAACTATAGCAATTTAAGTTCGAAAATGTATTTAGTGAAAAAATAATATAAAATAGAAATTAATAAAGGTTTAAGAAATACTTTTTTTTAAATAAACAAAAAATAAATTAATAAAAATAGAAAAAAGCCAATTAATAATATTACTTTGCTCATTGCAAGTTAAACCTTTTTTTAGAATTCAAGAAATTTAATAAACAGAAAACTTTCTTTTCAAAAATTACACAAATTATCTGGTTATCAATCTACTTGTATAATTAAAATGATATATAATTAATAAATAATATTTAGTTTTTGCTACAAAAATTTTTTATGCACCGAATTTAAATTATTCAAAAATATTTTTAAGCTTTTTGTGCAAGGATTTTTTTTATTACGCAAAAAAAAATCTATTTTAAGGTCCCATTGACTAAAAAAAATATTTTTTTATGCGTAATTGCAAAAAAATTTACTTTGAGGGCATTTTCGAAATTTCGAACATAATTTCGAATTTTCGAAATTAACACAAATACAAATTTTTAAGTCTAGATTTAACAAAATAATATATTTTATGCGAAAACTCCAGCATTTGTAAGTTTTACTTAAATCGAAGATTATAAAAAACATCAAAAATTACCAAAAAGTTCGCTTTATGGTCTAAACATGATTTCTTAATTTTAATTTTATATAAAAAATCTGAAAATTATAAAGATTTGTTAATTTCAGGAATTCGAATTAAATTTCAATTCCTAGTTTTACTAGATTCGAAGATTAAAAAAAGTTCAACAATTAGCAAAAAGTTCGTTTTATAATCTAAACATAATGACTTCATTTCAATTTAATATAAAAAATCTCAAAATTATATAGATTTGTTAATTTTCAATAATTCTAAATTAATAAAATTGAACTTTCTATATTTTTTTAATATTTACCTTTTAATTTCATAAATTATTCTTAGGAAATTCGAAGAAAGCCTTTTTAAAAGCATTTAAGGGACATTTGGTGTTTTTAATTTTGGTAGAATACAAATTTGAAATATTTTGTAAACTTATTTCGAAATTGAAAACTGTTTTCGAGTTTCTGATTTCCTAAAAAAAATTTTACTTTATATATTTATTTAATTTTAAATTATTAAAAAAAAAATTCCAAAAAGTCCTAAAAGTAATTAAGGGGCATTTAATTTTGGTAGAATACAAATTTGAAATATTTTGTAAATTTCGAAACTTCCTAATTAATTTAGAAATTTAAAACTATTACCGAGTTTCTGATTTATTAAAAAAATTCAAACTTTCTAGATTTTTTTAATATTTAATTTTATAAATTATTTTGAAAAATTTCTAAAAAATAGACTAAAAAATTTAAACTTTCTATATTTTTTTTAATTTTAATTTTATAAAATTATTTTTAAAAAATTCTAAAACAGGACTTTTTAATAGCATGACCCTTCATTGGGTATTTTTAATTTCAGTAGAATACAAAATGGAAATATTTTGTAATTTTCGAAAATTCGAAATTAATTTCGAAATTCAAAACTATTTTCGAGTTTCTGATTTATACTCGAAAATTAGTGGTTCTTAGTGCTTATTACATAAAAAGAACAGAAAAACATCTTTTCTTCAAAAATTTTGCCTGTTTGGCCATATTCGAAAATGTAGAAAAATTAAAATTTAAGATTTAAATATTTATTTTGTTTTTTATTTAATATTACCCATTGTTGTTATTATTCTTTGACATTTGTTATTTTTAATTTAAGTAGCATGCAAATTTTAAATATTTTGTAAATTTCGAAAATTCGAAATTAATTTCGAAATTCAACTAATTTCGAGTTCCTGATTTATACGCGAAAATGTGTCTTTCTTAGTGCTTATGGCATAAAAAGAAAAAATATGAAGTTTTCTTCTTAAATTTTGCCTGTTAGGCAATATTCGAAAATGTATAAAATTAGACAAATTAAAATTTAAGATTTAAAAATATTAATTTATTTTTTTTTCTAACCTTACAGATTGTTGTTATTATTCTTAGTATACCTCTATTTGTTTTGGCTTTATACGACGTTTTGTATTCGAAAAAGGCTGGTGGGGATCCCACTATGATGATTGATGCCGCCTTGCCATCATCAGCGACAACGATAAATAATCCCGGCTTCAAAGAACCCAGAACTAAGAATGGTAAGAAATAGTAGATTTAAATGCATCAAAAGCAATTTGTTATTAAATTTTCTGTTTTAACAGGCATTTCTGTGACCGATGCCTCGGGTAAACCTTATGCTGGCATACGCAATGGCTCGGGCAGTGTGGCTTCTATGAGTACAATGGTCACAAGTGTTTCAAATGGTTCGACAGTTGAGTCTGTTACACGCTCACCTTTAAGATCCAGCTTAAAGAAACCGCGACCTAGACCAGAAAATGCTTTGGGTATACAAAATCCTGGCTACTCGGGATCGGGCAATTCGCCGCCCATGCGCAGAAATGGTAGTGTTAAAAAAGTACGCATACAAACGCACAGCACGGAAGTTTAGTGCAGTGATGATGGCAGTAGGAAAGATGCGTACTTTTTTCTTTCATTATAATTTCGAAAAGAAATAAAGACTGTGTACAGATGAAGCTTCACTTGTTCGAAAGGAAATACAATTTTCGTTTCTTCAGTTAATTTTTTAAAGCCTAAAATATTATTTCTTTTTTTTTAACTTAAAGAAAACACATATTTATTTATTTATTTAATGTATGTTGTGTCTTCCAAATTATTAATTTGTTTTGTCAAAAAAAAAAAAAAAAATCAAACATCACAGTATTTAGGAAAATATGTAAAAAAAAAAAAATGTTGTTGAATCCGTCCTTTAAAACAATGATTAAAATTTTTTTTTAAAACTTAAAGGCAAATGTATTTAATGTTACCATATTTCAAATCCTTAATTTCAATTAACTACAAGCCAACCACAAATCTAATTTTTTTCATATAAAATTATTGCAATATTTTCTTAGAGAAAATTAATTGACAGTTTTTAATAAATTTTAGCTACATATAATATTTTTAAATGTATAATTATCGATAGTAAATAAAGTTTAAGCTTGCACAAACCAGATCTTATTTATTTTTAGGATTTATTTTTAATGTTTAAAAATTAATATTAATAATTGTTAGATTTTTATAATAAAAAATAAACCGAACATGTGTAATATTTTATATATAAAAATTATGTTTAAAATAAAACTAAATTTACTTCGTTCTTAATTTAAAAATATAAAATTAAATAAATATTTTAAGATTTTGTGTAATTTTTAATTTTTTTTTATAGATTTATTATAAAAATTTAAAAATAAGAACTTAAAAGTTATTGTTAAAAATTATTTAAGTATTAAATAAGTTAAAAAAATTGAAATAATAAAAAATTATTAAATAATTTTATTAAATTACTTCAAGAAATAATCAATTATTTAACTTAATAAAATTAACCTCCCGTAATAATCAATTTCAGAGAATTTATAATTTGGGTTAATAGCACACGCTATTAATTAAATTAAAATTGAAGCAGAATTTTGATATTCAAAATATAAATTATTCAAATTGCTTTGTTTTGATTTGTTTAAAAATATTTATTTTGAGGTTATGTGTACATAATTATTTATTAATAGACTTTTTTTTAGAAAATCTTAAATATTTCTTTAAAATAATTACTTCAGGGTTTATGCTTTCAGTATTTGGAAATATTCAGCGTACAGTAATTTTACATCTGAAAATAAAAAAATTGTAAATAAAATTTAAATACAACATGTATTTTTGTATTGTTGTACGATACGTGGCAAAAATATTGTACCAATATTGTAACGGTATAAATATCTGTAGCGGTATTCTGCTGTTATTCGGTATCGGTCTAATCACCAGCACTTGTTACCGAATTCCGGTATATGTACATCAATGCGAATTGTTGGAAAATAAAAATTTAATTACTGCCTGTCGCACGATGTAAATGTAATGTAATTGTGCGAACGAACGTTATCGAGCGACATCATGTGACAGGCAATTAAATTGGAAAAATAAAAATTTACAATATTTTGCACCCATGAAGGCTATAAATGTTAAATAATTTGGAAACCAAATTTATTCTATATTTAAACAAATGGCAAAATACTCCTCTGTGCGATGTGGCGGGCATAGCTAGTAGTAAATAAATTTTTTATTTTTAATTTATTGATATTCTCTTCTGTTGAATAAATTAAAATTGTCGCTTGCAAAAATAAAACTTGTGCATTAAACACATACATACATAGATAACATCAGGCCACCGGCTACAAAATGTCAAAAATAAAAAGCAAACGTTTAGAGGAAAACGATTATTTTGACGACATCATAGCTACATGGCTACATGACCACCGTTGTGGCTGTAGCAAGGCAACCACCTGGTGTTGATAGCCCAGCTGATTGTTTTTTGCTCACGTTTTTTTTTTAATGTCATGTCAAAAATACATTCACCCTTATCGCGGTTGGCAATTTTGTGGCGTTTTTTGGCGTTTTTCAGGCGTTTTTACAAAATGGTATCGCGGTTGGCAAAAACGCCAGCGTATACGACACTCTTTGCAAATCTATTACTAAAACGGTATCGCAAAGGGCGTATTTGCCTGTCAAAATTACGAAAAACTGTCGTTAACTTTTTTGCTCACGACAGAGTTTGATAATTGAGAAAATATTTTTAAAAATGGAGTCAAATAAAACGTAAGATGAATAAAACCATATTTAAAGTTTTTTACTTAAATTTTAGTGTTTTTTTATTTATTTTAGTATAAAAATTACCTCTCCCGCACAATTTTCTAAGTTGGTGGAATTAATGGAAAAAAACCTTATTTGGCTAAAGGATACAATAAAGGATTAAATAAAATTAATATAAAATAAGAATGGAATGAAGCTGCAGAAGAGCTAAATAGTATAGGACCTCCGTTTCGTACAGGCGATGGTTGGTTAAAGGTATGGGGAGATTTTAAATTCAAATTAAAAAAAAAACTGTCACACACCAAGGCCGAAAGTCATGCACCAGGTGGAGGTGCTTTCAAGCAATTTGTTTTTAGACAAAAAAAAATATTTCGGCAACCACTAAAGATTTAAGTCTGCCTGAAGAACCTTGCTGTTCGTCTAAAATATTTTCAAATGATGAGAACGTTGATCTTGGTGCTTCAAAAAAAGTTCGTAAAAATACAGAAAGTCGTAAACTAAAATTGTTAGAAAAACAAGTAGAATATCAAAAAGAAATTAGTTCAAGTTTAAAAAAAGTTTGACCGAAATAGAAAGATATACTAGAAAACTTTACAAAATTAAAGAAGAGAAACTAAAATTATATAAAGAGGAGTTAGAAAGAATGGCAAAACACCGCAATGAACTTTTAAAACTAAAAGCAGCTGAACTTGAAATTAAAAAAAAAAGAAAATGAAAATTGATTGCTTAAGAAATGACTTGTAGTTCTTTATTTATAATAATAATAACAATATAATTTATAAAAAATTAAATAAACTAGTTTCTAAACTCATTCATTATTCTTAACCTTAAGCTTGAAGCATTTGAATCATCCTCTTCGCTATAGTCAGCTACATGCATATCTTCGTCAATGTGTTCTTCAGGCCACTCAATATTATAACGAATACATATATTGTGCAATGCACCGCAAACAGAAATAATTTTTCCAACAAATTCTGGAGTATAATGGAGTTGTCTTGCTACCAGTAAACATCAAAAGCGATTTTTCTCCACTCTGGTATTGCTCTTTTAAGTCGCTTATATTCCATATAAGAGAATCATGGCACGACCCCGGAGAATGGGATTGAATATATCTTATTACAAGCTTGTGGTCACATACCTTTTTAAAATTAATAAAAAGAAACACCAGGAAATCCAGTTTTCCTAAAGACATGTTTTTTGAATTCATTTTTTTCTTCCCCATTTGTTACAAATGAGATCCAACGGGGACAAAGTTCACTGTACATTGCATCAATGCATTCATGAAGCGCATCGCTTACAGAGGACTGGCAAAGGTTAACACTTATATCATTTCCAACCCCTTTCTGGTAACTGCCTTCAGCAAGTATCCTTACGAGTTGCGGTGAGTTTTACTTCTTTTGAAACTGCTGATTTCTTTGTGGGTTCTTTTAATCTTGATAAAATTGTTCGAAGAACATATTTAAAGGCCGTTTTATTAAGCCTAAAATAACTAACAAATCTAAAAAAAATGTTTTTAAAGTTTTAACCAACTAATAAATAAATACAACACAACTTACTTTTTGTCAGGCAAAGAAAATATATTGCACTGCTGCCTTAAATGCTTTTTTAAGCATGCCTCTGAATTAACAACGTCTTCTTCATCTTCTGAAGATGAATAAAAACCAATACTCAGCATACCTATTTGTTGAAAAAATTGAAAGTTTTTATCGTTACCCGCGTAAAAGAATATATGCATGTAGGTATTTTAATTTTTTTTCTTATTTTCCTTATTTTGTAATCAGCTGTGAATTGTTGATATTTTAATAACAGGGTTCTTCATAATAAAATAAAATTAGGTATTCTGTTACAACACGACTCTTTTACAAAAATTGGCGTAGGCGTAAAACTTCCACGATACCATTGAATTGTAAATACGCCAGCAAATACGCCATTCGTCGAAAAACGCCTACGCCAACCACGATAAGGGTGATTGTTTCATATCTGCTAATCTAATGTCAAAGTTGTTGTTTTGTTGTAGTTGTTGCTCTACTGCTCACACCTGGTATGAATTCGCCTTGGGCTGTAGCCAGCGTTTTCTACAAAAAAAAAAAAAAAAAAATTGCGGACAAACAAAGCTGCCATATGAGTCCATAAATAAACAAGTGATATTCATTTTACAAACGTGTCAACAAAGCAGCAAGTGATTAAAAATAAAATGTTGGTGTGAAATTGCATATTTTTATTATTTTAAAGAAAATTGCTTCTATTAATGGCTGTTATAAAAAACTGTTATAAAAAAATGCAAAAAAGAATTGCAATAAAAGAAATATTAAAGCATAGAACAGCAATGGACTACTATCACGCCTTGGTGGCTGAGATGCGCTTAAAGGCCTGGATTCACTATCCTACACAATCGTACGATTTAATCACAAAAAAGTCTGACAGAATTCTGTTCTACTTAAAAAAAACGTTTTAAAATGGCGTTGTAGATGCCACAATGCCTTAACTGATGTAAAATCTTTTATTAAGTTTTATCGTTTAATTAATTAATTATTGTCGTCCAAATACTTTGCTTTGCATGAATATTTTTATATGAGCTATTGCTCATGTTCGTACATGCATTCTCTTTTGGGCTTTTTCATTTCCATTATAAGCAAGCTTGAGGGCAACTGCTTCATTCAACTCCATTTTCATAAAATAATTTTTTTTATTGCAAAGTATTTCTTTGTTGATAAACAACACAAACAAAACAAATGCCAAAATTTCATAATATGCAAACACTATATAATGGCAACCCACTTCAGCTTTTTCCAATAAAAAAAAAAAACTTTTTAGTTGCAACTCATTCCAATTTTGTCCGAAAAAAAAATTAAAATTAAACCAAATCCAGCTGAGAGTTGTCTGGACAAAGTCACTTCTCTCACAATTCTTTTACTCTCTCAGAGAAATGTGAAACTACATATAAAAAAAATTGTTGTCCGAACAAAAATTTTGTCCAGACAAAATGCGTGAATCCAGCTTAAGTGTTTAATGCATAGTTGCATATTTACAAATGTGTATCAAGTGTATGCATATTTTGTTAGTGTATTGTAAAAATATGATATACAGTCATCCCCCTTATAACACGGTGGATTGGTTCCGCGTTAAAGGAAAGTGCGTTATACGAGTATTCTCGTATAACTAGTTTTTTTTACTATACAAAAACTGGGAACACAACTTTAATAAAATAATTTAATTTTATAGCAACACAATTAACACAATGTGCAAAATTACTTATCATTCTAGATGTTATAGTACAGAAATATAATGTGAAAATCCCCGCGTTATGTGGGGGAATACCCACGTTGTAAGAGGGACTGAAAACGAGTAATATGAAAATGCGTTGTAAGAGTACCGTGTTATAAGGGGGTCTACTGTACATACATAGGTAACATTTTGCAAATGCTATGATGCAAGACCATTTCCACAAAATTGTGAAATTTACACACAAATTTTAAATGCCTTACAGCAGTTAGAAGTTTTTCAAAGAAAATATTTTCCCGTGTTTGAAATATGGGCGGCATTGTTTTAAATTTATTTTCAGTTGCTGTTGTAAACTAAAATTCTATCTACAGTGTTTTTCTATAATAGAGATTACTTCAAAAATATTAATAATCACAATAAAGAGTTTTGTCTATTTCCATTGTGTATTTTCATTTCCTGCTAAAGGTGCATGTCTTTACTAAATGTTGGCAACACAACCGAGTGTATAAAAAACACAGCCATGAAGCCAAACAACCCACCAAACCAAAGTTTTCGATTTTTTCTGAAATCAGTCTTGTCGTAACGAATTCGTTATAGCCCGTTCAGGCTGCCACGAAATTAAGTCATTTAGTGATTTCGGCCGAAATCAACTTGAAATTACGTAATTTCGCATACATTTTACCATTGCCCAAATTAACTCATTCTACTTAATTTCGTCGAAAATAACTTGAAATTACGATAGACAACGCTGGTTTTGTAGAAAAAGCTACTTTTTTTGCAACCCTGACCAGACTTACAACCTTGAAAGTCCGTTTTGTTTAAAAAAAATTTAAAAGCCAAATGAAATAATGGAAATGTACATAATTGTATATTAATTTTGTTGTAGTGTTGTTTTTAATATTCGTGTATATTTTAAATCAATGCGAAAGTGTTGTGCGAAAGCTTTTTACAAAAGAATTAAATTATACAAATGCAACTAAGCGTGATCAGCTGTTTGCAAAATTAAATCAAATGTCAAAAAGCCCAGTATGAACACTTTAGATTTCGTTCGTAATTTCAGCTCGAAATTACTTAATTTCGTGGCAGCCTGAATGGGCTATTAAGACATTTCGGTAGATTGTCTGAAAACGGAAAACTAACGAAATTGTTAAGACATTTCGGTAGTTTGTCTGAACAAATAAAAAAAATTTGTAAAACTTTGATTTATATGTAAGAAAATAAAAACCACAATTGTATTGAATAAAAAAATTCTAGTAAATACGAAAAAATTTTATAAATATGTACTGTATACATATACAAGATGGACAATTGAAATCGAATTAATTACGGTAAAGTATTGGCTTGAATACCAAATCATTAAATAATTATTATTTTATATATTCACTTAACTTTCAGAGAACGATATTTTAGCTTATACCCACAGACATTTCATTCTGAATTCGTACCTATATGTCGTTGCGATTTCGTAACTACATATCGTTTCGATTTCGTTCCTACATATCGTTACGAAGTCGTGTCAACCCTTTCATATAAAAATCGTTACGATTTCGATAATATTTCGGTTACGAAATTGGATGATTTTATCGACTATTCGTTACGAATTCTTTATGAAATCGGAACATTTGGCTTGGTGGGAACGGACAAGAGATGGGTATGTTTATGTATAGAAATTGCAGCCATGTTCAGGTACATATAAGAAATTTAAAAAAATCTTAATTCGATTAATTTAAAACGTTTTCTTAGAATGAGAAATCAACTTACAGTTTTAGAGCAATTTTTTTGGCTTTACATGCATTATAAAATGCCTGGAAAATAAAATTCGTTTTAAAAATCGTTGTTTTATTTCCGTTTATATAGCGTCGCTTAAGATTCATGTCTCCGCTATTGTAATAACTTAAAACATACAATTAGTAAAGCCAACTGCTGAAACTATTCAGTCTCTACTGTACAATAGAGGGCAGAGGAATTTTATAACGTTTTAAAAAGAACTGTTTAACGTTAACAAATTTGTAAGGAGAAATTATAATTAAAAAACAAAAAACAAAATTTAGAACATTTTCCATAAAAAATTAAGCTTTAAAAACTCTGACATTGTTGTAGAAAAATACCTATTTTGCTTTTATAAAATTAAATAACTTTTTCACAAAATAATAAATATTTCCTCCAAAACTTTTTCCCTCATATTTATAAAAAAATAAAACAAATATAAAATAAACATTTTAAATATGGGGGTTAATATTAAAAATATGTTATATTACACTCACGATTTTCACTTTCATGGAAATATTGAATTTTTTTTAATATTTCGAAAATTGTTGTAAAAATTATTGCAAACATTTTTTGTAAATTTTTTTTTGAAAATTTTATTAGAACGTTTTTTGTAAAGTTTTATTAGTTAATTTTTCTGAAAATTTTATTAGAAAATTTTTTAGGAAATTTTATTAGAAAATTTTTTAGGAAATTTTATTAGAAAATTTTTTAGGAAATTTTATTAGGATATTTTTTAGGAAATTTTATTAGAAAATTTTTTAGGAAATTTTATTAGAAAATTTTTTAGGAAATTTTATTAGAAAATTTTTTAGGAAATTTTATTAGAAAATTTTTTAGGAAATTTTATTAGAAAATTTTTTAGGAAATTTTATTAGAAAATTTTTTTTTGAAAATTTTATTAGAAAATTTTTGGAAATTTTTTTTTTTGAAAATTTTATTAGAAAATTTTTTTTTTGAAAATTTTATTAGAAAATTTTTTTTTTTAAAATTTTATTAGAAAAATTTTTTTTTGAAAATTTTATTAGAAAATTTTTTTTTTGAAAATTTTAAGAGAAAATTTTTTTTTTGAAAATTTTATTAGAAAAATTTTTTTGAAAATTTTATTAGAAATTTTTTTTTTAAATTTTATTAGAAAAAATTTTTGAAATAATTTTATTAGAAAATTTTTTTTGAAAATTTTATTAGAAAATTTTTGGAAAATTTTTTTTTTGAAAATTTTATTAGAATTTTTTTTTCAAAATTTTATTAGAAAATTTTTTTTTAAATTTTATTAGAACATTTTTTGGAAAATTTTATTAGAAAATTTTTTGAAAAATTTTATTAGAAAATTTTTTGGAAAATTTTATTAGAAAATTTTTTGGAAAATTTTATTAGAAATTTTTTTTTTAAAATTTTATTACAATTTTTTTTAAATTTTATTAGATATTTTTTGTTTTAAATTGTATTAGAAAATTTTTTGGAAAATTTTATTAGAAAATTTTTTGGAAAATTTTATTAGAAAATTTTTTTGAAAATTTTTTAGAAAATATTTTGGAAAATTTTATTAGAAAATTTTATAAGAAAATTTTTTGGAAAATTTTTGGTATCTTTTGTGGTGCCTTGGCAAATGACATTACTACCCGAACATGGACAGACGGACATTGCTTAATCAACTTCTCTATGTATAAGGATCCAGAATATATATACTTTATGGGGTCGGAAATGAATATTGTAGAAATTACACACAATGACGAACCCTTTCCACCTGTGGTGAAGGGCATACAAATTAAATCATATTTTTAATGGCGTCCAAAAACACAAACATGTATTTTTTATATTAATTGTACTTAATCCTAAAAGTATGCTATTATTAATTTCGAGCTACTTTTTTCAATAGCATTTTTTTGACAGATCACGTGTGAGTCGTGTCATGCTGTTATGCTATTTTTGTTTAGTATTGTTTGGCATTTTATAATGGAAAGACTTACGCATGAATCGCTTCGCTCTATGAGCTCTTGAAAAGTTCCAAGACGATTCGACGTTTTCGAGGCATATTTTGTTTAGCGATGAGTCTCATTTCTGGCTCAATGGGTATGTAGACAAACAAATATGCCGCATTTGGGGCTAAGAGCAACCTGAAGAGATTCAAGAGCTGCCACTTTATCCAGAAAAAACAATGGTTTGGTGTGGTTTGTAGGCCGGTATCTTTAAAAATAATGCTGGGGCGAACGTAACCGTTAATGGCGACCGTTATCGTGCCATGGTAACCGACTACTGGTTTCAGCAAGACGTCGTGGGAAGCCACACATCGCATCAATCAATGAATTTAGTGAGAGAATATTTCGGTGAGCACATAATTTCACGTTTTAGACAGGTCGATTTGCCACCAAGATCGTGTGATTCACACCGTTAGACTTTTTCCTGTGCGGATATGTAAAGTCTAAAGTTTATGGGGACAAACCCGCTTCGATTCAGGCCTTGGAAGAAAACATCACGCGTGTCATTCGCCAGTAACCAGTCGAAATACTCGAACAAGTCATCGAAAATTGGACTCAACGGATGGACCATCTGCGACGTACATAGCAACGGCCAACTTTTGATAGACATAATCTTTAAAAAATAAACGTCAAAAAATGTTCTTTCAAATGATAATAAACATTCTCCATCAAATTAGAATTTTCTGTGTTTTTTTAAGCTCGAAATGGATCACCCCTTACATTTATATTCACGCAAAATATTCGAAACTTTTCGAAATCGTCAACAATTCGTTAGCGTTAATTTGTATAAGTTTTAATAAATTATAAGAAATTTTTGTTAATGCTTTTAATTTACAGTTGCATATTGCACGATAGTATGAAGTGCTTCGTGTATATGGCCGACTCGCATTTAGCCGATTTATTTTAATTCTATACAGATTTCTATTAACGAAAGCGAAATGATTGCAATACTGACCAAGAGATAATTTCTTTTGTTGATTTTTATTCCTGTTTTGAAATTAAAAAAAAAAAATTAAAAACCGGATAAGGATTAAAAAAAGAGAAATAGTTTTGGAAAATAACATAAAGGCCACACACTAACACCCTTTTGAAGTCCACAAAGTAGTGAGTGACAAAAACAATTGCCAATTACTCCATTGTAGTCCACCTCAAAAGTACAACATTTTATTATTAACCATGTTATCTGGAGAACTGGGCAGAAGAGGAGAGGTAAGAGGCGTTAAATGGCCCCAAACAATTTTTCAAACTTTTTTTTTCACAGTAAAAGTTATTGCAAAAAAATAATCAGTCTACGAATTTACTTGTGACCCATTCACACCCTTTTTTATGTTAAACAGAGAAACTAAAATTATTTTTGCAAAGAAAAAAGTGACAATATTTTTTTTGTTTCGAGCATAAACTGAAAGTATATGTTTATTTACATATACATACATACATACATGTATGTATATAAATATGATAAATTATATATAACAATGAAATTACAACTACACCCTGCCAAGAGTGATCTAGTGATTTCAATCTGGTAAATAGTCTCTGTTATATATGTATGTCTGTATATATATATATAAATATATATAAATAAACCCTCTGCTTTAACTGTGTTGCGTTGTGTTGTGCTGGTTCAAAAATAAACGTAAAAAAATTTGTTGCATTTGCGCAAATGAGCCAGACAGTAGTTGGATTTTCGACTCCTTCCATGTACAAGAAGTTGTTGCAAAATACATACTCCCTTGTTGGGGTACATACACTGAAAGAAAATGTTTCATAATATTTATAAATCAATCAAGTGCGAGTCAGATTCACACACGTAAGGTTCCGTACTATTTGGTCTAATGATAACCCAAGAGTGATTGTCGAAAAACCAATGCACCCGCAAAGAGTGACTGTTTGGTGCGGCTTATGGACTGTCGGGAACATAGGCCGTATTTTTTCCAAAATAAGGCCGATCAGGCAGTTACTGTGAATGGTGTTCGCTATCGTGAGATGATAACGAACTTTTTATGACCCGAATTGGATGATATGGATGTAGACGATATGTGGTTTCACGTGGTGGCGATATCAATTAGCCACTAAGATCATGTGATTTGACACCGTTGGACTTCTTTCTTTGGGTTTATTTGAAAGAAAAAATGTACGTTGCCAGCCATTCAAGAGCTAAAGGATGACGTGGAACAAGATTAACGTGGGCACCTGCCTTGATGGCCTAATCCCACGGTGGTCTTACCACCGAGTGAAATTTAAGCGTAGACTAGCGCCCCCATTGTGTAGTATAACAACACTTTACGATTGCCACAAAATCGCTTTTTGTGTGTGATACAGTCACAATTAGTAGCAATTTATATAATATGGCAAGCCTAAAAGGCAAGCCTAGATTCCATATTATAGCCTCTTGCTTAGGGGTTTGGAGACTATCCAAACTCCGTTCTGTTATGAGTGCAACAGCACACTTAATCGACCACATAAATCAATCTTAAACCACAACCACCATGTGTACCCCTGAAGGGGACCTCACCAATAACCGGTCATAGAGACGGGAGGGTCTCTGTGGGGCTACCGATTTCCGAGGTACCAGTCCTTTGGACACTGGTCGGGCCTCGAGAGGAACCCGTGTTATAAAACAACAGACCTTTTCTTCCAGATTCGGGCTCCAGGAACCCTAGCCCTATTATTTTATCCGTGAGCACCGCGCCAACGCATTTGAGAATGTACTGCAATGACAATTGGTACCCCGGGGGGGATTAAGAGCTAAAGGATGAGATAATTCGGCAGATTAACGGCATAGAACCTCAATTATGCCTCAGCGTCATCGAAAATTTGGAGCATCGGCTGGGGGTGTGCCGCCGAAGTGTCCATTTTGTGCCATACATAATTGAACGATACCAGTATTATCAAAATGAAAAGAAATGACAATAATTTCCTAAATAATTTGTCTTTTATTCAAAATCAACATCGGCCCTTAAAATTTAACCACCTTTTATTAATACTATACGGCTTTTCCCAGCAAGGCTCCGATCAAGATTTATACTGAGGTATTTGATATCTGAAAGTTTAAGTATCATTTTAATTATTCGTGAATGCTTAAAGAAGTGGTGTAGTCAGTAAATATCACTTGCTAATTAGTTGAAGTTAGCTTCAAAAATTTTAACATTGGTATTATATGAAATTCTATTATAGTGGAGTTCTTTCACCAGTGAATAAAATTTCACGTTTACAAAAAAAGGTGCTGCCAAGTTTTCAGTGTTATTAAATCGGTAAACTTGCGTACTTTTACTTTTTCGTCTCTACTTTCTCTTGGAAATAAGATATTTTAACAGGAATAATGTATCCTCACAAAATTTTGTTAAAATTCATGCAGCAGTTTTTACGAGATGCGAACACAGACAGACGGAAAGAAAAAAATTCTAATAATTCTTGTTTTATATTCCATATCGATTAATAACTGCACCAGCAACAAAATTTTCAAAAAATATTTTATATACCGACACGGTCCTGTTACAGGTTTATTATATGATTCTATAGATTTCTCCAAGTGTTTTTTGGAGTTTTGTTATACGAAAACTCCCTTTTTTTGTTTGTCATTAAACTCGTTCGCCTTTCTATTCGTATATGAGTCGAATATGTGTATCTGTGAAATGTTTAAACCGAAAACATTAAAATCGTTTCATTTTTATCTTTATTATTATTATTATTTTTCTTTTGTTGTATGGGTATTTGTATGTGTAGACGATGTCTATAGAAAATTTCAGACTTTCGCTTTGGTTTCGCTATGTATCCATCCAGCCAGTTTTAGTATGGCTGCACTTTTCATTTTGTTGTTTTTGTTTTTATTGTACTGGAGTTTTCAATTGTTCACAAGTATTTGTGTTACAAACTCCCTGAAAATGGAGCTGTGTTTGTTGAGGACTTTTGCAGAAACTATGTCTGTGTAACAGTTGCTGTATTTCACATATATTTTATGTGTTTTATGGTATTTGTGTGTGTGTGTGTGATGAATATAAATTTTTTATGGTGTTGGTATTTTAAAAAATTAAAATATAATTGGCATAAAATGAAATAATTTTGGCAGTTTGTTGTTTAAATTTAAAAAAAAATTAAATAGTCATTTTCTAACTTGTAAAAATTTTAAATCCGGAGTTCGAAAAATCCGGGGTTAGAAATCTGCGGTGTTAGAAAACTAACGGATTGAAAAAATTCATGAAATACTTTTTTTTTCATGCCATCAAAATTCCAAATTCGTATGATATTGTAGCACACAGAGAAACAAGCCGACTGGCTCCGAGACGACGGCGCGCTGCCACCGCCGCTTTTATCGGCTTGTTACGACTTCTTTCAGTGGTGGCACCTACAACGCCATTTTGTAACGATTTTGTGAGCAGGACAGAATTCTGTCATATTTTTTTTTGTGATTGAATCGTACGATCGTGTAGGCTAGTAAATCCTGTCCTTAATTTTTGTTTTTATAGTTACATGAGAACTATCGATAATTATGGTTTGACAGCCGAGAGTGTTAAAATGTGTTGACATTTCTGTGCACTAGCCAACATGAATCGTTTAACACCCGAACAACGCTTCCATATTGTTAAAATTTACTTAAAAAATTTAACTGTTTGCCAAGTTCATAGAGCACTTCCTCCATTTTACGATAAATGTAATTGCCCTGGTGAGCAAGCAATTCCCGCTAAAATAACTACCAGATTGTTCTTTGTCACAGTTATAGGAAGACTTTTAAGACCGCTATAGCAACAATAATGAAAATTTAAGGGTGTTCCGATAGTGATGTGATTTATAATGTCATGAGTTTTATGCTGTACTCAATTTACAAGCAAATTTTTAAAACGACTGCACAGGGTGCAGTCAATAGGCTATATTGACCCCACCAATATGCTTTAGTCTGACTATTCTAACGCAATATAAATTGCAGGAAGGTCCTAAGTTTTACAAAAAATTTTCTGGAATATTTTAACAAACAACTTTCGATAAAATTTTTAGAAAAAAACTTTTCGATAAAATTTTACAAGAAATTTCGATAAATTCGAATAAAAAATTTTTGATAAAATATTTACAAAAAATTTTCGATAAAATTTTTACAATAAATTTTGGCAATAAAATTTCGATAAAATTTTTACAAAAAATTTTCGATGAAATTTAAAAAAAAATTTTGATAAAATTTTTAAAAAAAAAAATTTTATAAAATTTTTACAAGAAAATTTCGTAAAAATTTTCGATAAAATGTTTACAAAAAATTTACGTTAAAATGTCTTTTGAGAATAAATTTTCGATTAAATTTTTATAAAAAGTTTAGATAAAATTTTTACAAAAACATTTTATATACAATACAAAAATTTAGATACAAAAAAACTTTAAAAAAAAATTTTTTAAATTTTGGATAAAATTTTTACAGAAAATTTTTCGATGAAATTTTTACAATTAAATTTCGATAAAATTTTTACAATTAAATTTCGATAAAATTTTTACAAAAAATTTTCGTGAAATTTTTTCAAAAAATTTTTAAGAAAAATTTTCGATAAAATATTTCGAAAACTTTTCGATAAAATTTTTACAAATATTTTCGATCAAATTTTTACATTAAAAATTTACGATAAAATATTTACGAAAAATTTTCGATAAAATTTTTACAAAGTATTTTCGATAAAATTATTACAAAAAATGTTCGATAAAATTTTTATAAAAAAAAATTTTCGATAAAATATTTACAAAACAAATTTTCCATAAAATTTTTACAAATATTTTCGATAAAATTTTTACATTAAAATTGTCGATAAAATATTTACGAAAAATTGTCGATAAAATTTTTACAAAATATTTTCGATAAAATTATTACAAAAAATGTTCGATAAAATTTTTACAAAAAAATTTTTTCGATAAAATATTTACAAAAAAAAAATTTCGATAAAATTTTTACAAAAAACTGGCGATGTCCGTCTGAGTTTGGGTTGAAATCAACTTTGCCAAGGCACGGAAGAGATACAGAAAATTTACCAAATTTTTACAAAAAACTTTCGATAAAATTTAAAAAAAAAATTCGATAAAATTTTTACAAAATATTTTGTAAAATTTTTACAAAAGAATTTCGATAAAATTTTTACAAAAGAATTTCGATAAAATTTTTACAAAAGAATTTCGATAAAATTTTTTAAAAAAAATTTCGATAAAATTTTTAATCCTAAGAAATTTGTAATAATGAAGTTGAAAATCATAAACGTTAAACTCCAATGTACCTGTATATTATTTTGAAATTGGGCAACATATCAGAGTATGGGAATATTTAATATTTCTGTGGTGAAGGTTATATAAGATTTGATATGGCCGAATATAGCACTATTACTTGTTTAATTTAGACTATACGAATACGAATTTTGCTGTTGTTTTTTTGCTAATTTTTTAATAATTTTTGAATTGACTAATATTTAACATTAAAGAATTTTAACAATTTTCTTAGGAATTATTCTGTGCAAAAAGCAGTCATGTACATAAAATCTTAAATATTACACTATAAATTATCTCATAGACAAAATAACCTGAACTATAAATATTATCAAAACTAAATTAATATGATTAATATATTTATTTTGCAACTAAATACAATTAATTTCCAAAACCCCCGTGTAATAATTTTATATTTCGCAAATACATATAATTATTTTTGTGCTCCCATAAATAAGCACGATTTGAGCTTATAAACCGTATTTTTATCATGTTTTTTTTTTCTTTAACTTTAACAAATGCAACCTAACCATTTAAATAAATACCAATTTGTGTTATCCTTGCTGCAATAAATAATCTTTAATATGTTGAAAGTTGAACAAAAAAAAAAAAAAAAAAAATTTATATTCTTCTTTCTGCTGTCTCTCCACTCATTATAATAAGTACATTTCAGACAGTGAAGCGCCATGTTTAAACTATTAGTAGCTTTATTTGTCTGGAATTTTTTTTTAGGTAATGAAATGCACACACACACACACACACTCAAATACCCACACGAAAACTCCCAAAACTGATGTTTAAAATAAAATAATAATGAAAAATAAAAGAAGAATCTATTCGTCTTAATGTGTTTTCAGGGTTTAAAACTCTCTGGGGGTGTTGTCTGGGAAACTCATACTTGGTTACTGACCAAACACAACAAAATATTCACACATAACTTTACACACCACCCAACATACCCATGCACACACACACACGCCTATACACATTTAACACACATACTTCAATACTGAAACAAGGATTGCAATAAGAAAATAAAAGCAAGTGTTTGACTACAAGGAAATGCAGACATGAAACTCTTTAACACACACATACACCTACATACATACATTTGTATATCCTGAGTTTGAATATCCAAAGAGCATAAGAAACTTTATTTGTACTTACACTCAGACAAAAACTGTTATATTGGCTTTTTCTTCTCTTTTTTCATTGTTAATTTCTTGTTTTGAAAAACTCATGCTTCTTTTAAAAAATAAAAAAAAAATTTTTTTTAAATATTTCGAAATCAAGGGAAATTTTTGGCTTCTTTTTTGAGTTTTTTGTTTGTTTTTATTTTCAAAGAAACTTTATACATTTGAAATAAAATAAAAACACACACACAGGATAATTAAGAAAAATGTTAAAAGAAATAGAATTTAATATTAGAACAAAGCAGCAGTTGTAAGTCTTAATTTTAAAAAGTAAAAAAGGTCTCAAGCAGAATCAAAAATTATAAAATCACTAACAGGTTGACTGTTGTTATACCTTGTGATGCAGCCAAGTTTCAGACAGCAATTATGGGAATAATGGCCTCACATCGAAAGGCCGATTGAACCAAAATTTGACATGAGCAGAGGAGTATCTGAACTATGACATATGAGTATTCCCATATTTATCACGCTTTTATCAGTATATCAGTATATATTACTGATTTATGTTATGTTATGGTACTGTTATGGTAACATAAACTGTTATGGAATAAAACTGAAGAAATGGCAAGCTGTAAAAGACTTTTCAGCTGCAAGGTTCCCAACTTTGAGACCACATAGCGCTACCTCTGAAGGATTTATGGTATCCATATTTAAAACTTAAGTTCAGATACTCCTCTGTTATGCTCATGACAAATTTTGGATCAATCGGCCTAGCCGTTTATTAATGACTAGGTTATTCCCAAAATATTTTAATTCTGCCCCACTGTGGAATGTACACAATTTTACCGATTCAAATGACTTGGCAGCACTTTTTATTTTTGTAAACGTTTAATATAAGACACTATTTATAGAACTCTACAATAATGAAATTTTATATAAAACTTATCATGAAACATCTATATCTATACATATAATAAAATAAAAACTCATTTCCGTCTGTCTGTCTGCTTTTCATTTGCGTTCGCATCACGTAAAAACTATTAAATGGATTTTAACAAAATTTTGTGAGGAGGTACCTTAGTACCCTGAATGCGATATAGGATACTTTTTTGCCGCAAAATTATCTCATTTCAAGGATAAAGTGAAGAAAAGGCAGTGAAAGTACGCCGATTTCCGGTTTTAAGATACTGAAATTTTTGGTTTAAAACTGGAATATTTTAAACACGGTTACGCACCTTTTATTTGTGAAAGTGGAATATTTTAAAAACTGGGATATTTTAAACACGGTTGCGCAACTTTCATTATTGTAAGTGGGATATTTTAAACAAAATTGCGCAACAGATGGCGCCGCCAGTTAAATAAAATTTGTATTTGATTTGTATTTTACTTTGTGGAATTACACTGAGTTATTAAAACATTTTAAACAACTCTTGCAGCGGTTTGCAATAATTTTTAGAATTTCAAAAATTTTAAAAAATTTTTGAATTTTATCCAGAGATGGGTAACTTTATATAAAGTAAATACATAAACCATAACTGAAGCACTATAAAAGTAAGAGTTTTACAAATTGGTGTCGAATACTTTCAAAACAAAACCGTGGCGGACACAGCTAGTACTGAATAATTTTCCAGAGACGGATATCGCTACATATCTATACATACAAACAAAAAAAACTGTAACAGGACCATTTCTGTACATGAAATATTTTTTTGAAAATTGATGGTAATCGATATGGATAAACTTTTGTGAACAGGTGGATCGATACCTCAAGACCTGGGTTTAAATATAGGCCACTTTTATCCCTTAAAAATATCTAATTTTTACTAGGAGCAAATAGCGATAAAATAGTAAAATCATACAATTTTGACGATTTAAAGATACTGCAAACTTGGCAGCATCTTTTATTTTTCTAAACGTGAAATGTTTAAAATTATTCACAGAGTTGTAAAATAATATAATTTTATATAAATTTTATTTTTCATTCTGAGAAATTAGCCAGAGATGGGGAACTCTATACAAAGTAAGTACATAAACTAGCAGCACTATTAAAGTGTGATCGAAAAAAATATTATCAGGACTCAGATAACATTGTGGGCACTGCTGGTCGATACATATAATTTAACAGAAAATTTTTTCCTGTCTGCCTTTCTTTCTTTTTTTTGTATTCGCATCACGTTAAAACTACTGGATGGATTTTAGAAACATTTTGTAAGGAGGTACCTTAGTATATTGATTCAAATATAGGATACTTTTTTTCGCAAAAATATTTTATTTCTAAGACAAAGTGGTGAAAAAGCACAGCTAGAGTTTTAATAAATTTAATTCCTATAAAACATATTCTTAATAAGAACACGGTGACAAATACCTTAACCATGGGTATGTTCAGGCCTCCATTTGTTCAGGCCAATATTTTTCATTGTTTTACGTAAAAATGTTAATTTTCTCGTTTTCACTAATTATTTTAAATAATTTTTATTTTTATTTTTTTTTTTTGCGAATTTTAGCTATTTCGAATAAATTTATTTTTTGTTATTTGTTAACACTATTTTTAATAATTCTTGCAAAAAAAAACCGACTTCAAAACAGACAAACTTAAAATCATGTTTCTTTAAGACGGTAATTATACACTGATTATATTATATTCGAGGAAGATTGTAGCGGGATTTTTTAAATGTCATTGCACAAACTGTCAATTCAGATAAAAAAACTAATTTTTGAATTCAATAATCTAAAACAAATATCAGTCGATTTTCTACCGGGGGAGCAGTACTTCCGGAGTATATAGGGGCTTTTCAGGTCAAACCAATTCCAAACGACTGTCTGTATACAGCGGATCAAAAGTTTGGCTATATACATAAAATACACATAAAATTACACTAACTATTGCGACACCCTATAATTTCCCAGTTCAAATTTTATACTTGTTATAGCGGTCGTAGCAATACAGGTTCATTGTAAATTTCAACCGTCTGTCTATAACGGTTCAAAAGTTTGGCCATTTATATCTCAAAATAAACCAACTAATGGTACACCCTTTAATTTCAAATTTTAAATATTTATACTTATTATAACAGACATAGTAACGAACATTCTGTGCAACTTTCAAGTGTTTGTCTATAACGTCACCTATGGGGTCACCCTTTAATTTTTAGTTTTATTTTTTAATTACTTTTTGTTATTGGGAGCTATAGTGATACGCACTTTTTTCTAATTTTAAATGGGTGACCTATAAAGTTCATAATACACGTAAAAAACATGTATGTTGTATGGGGACACCCTTTAATTTTTAAACTGTTTTTAAAATGGGACCAATCTGTAGCTATAAGCTTTATAATGGCGCAAAAATTTTTAAAAACGGTTCAGAAAAGACCGAGTTCTGAAGGCACAAACATAAAAAAGCAACACACAGACGAATTGATAACCTCCTTCTTTTTTTGAAGTCGGTTAAAAATAAAAAAAATTTATAAATTAGACCCAAATTTGAACATAAACTGTTTTGACGATTTCGGCGATTTTCACCTCGACTTTGGCGAAATTTGTGAAAATAAATCTAACAACCCTTATACTTGCCTGAGTATTAGTTCTCTTTTAAAAAAAGTCATTAGTGTACAATTCTAATTTTCATGTTCGAAATTCCATTACAACATTAAACAAATCTACTAACTTTACCAACCCTGGTATATGAATATACAATTCGGTTCAGCTAATTATACTGTGCAAGAAATAAAAACTTTTTGAAAAATACACGAACTTGACAATATAGGTTCGATTCAACTATCAAAGGGTAGTAAAACCCTATACTCAGCGGAGTTGGCGGAATTGGTGACCAATTTTTATTTATGGGCCTCGAAAGATTCGGAAAATCAGTGGGCCCTTAAAAAAAAGGTGTCATAAGTTTTTGTGTAATATCGCATTCGATCTAGGTGATAGCGCTTAACTTTGTACGGCAATAATGTAGCAAAGGATTCGTTTAATAATTTTTATTCATATTTTATGCCAAAAAAATAATTGATTCCTGCAATTTTTTTAAATAAGAAAATTTATACTGTCACTTCCTTGTATTTTTTTCGATGTTGCACTGTGTTGTAAGCACTTTTACTTGTATAACTCCAGGCTGGGAATTTTATAAGAGAGTGAACATTCATTTTATATTTTTTAATACATCTTTCTTTATATACTGCTCTTGATGCTATTGTTTATAAGAAATTCTCGGTTTTTCTTAAACTTTTGATTTTTATATATTTTTATTTTTCTCCACAAACTTTAGGATCTTTGATTTTTCATTATCAACTTCGATTTGCAATTGTCGTTTATACCCTACACCACAGGTATATATATAAGTTTGTCATTCCGTGTGTCATTTCTACCCCATAAACTACATATATTCTGGATCGTTAAACATAGAAATGTTGATTAAGCGATGTCCGCCTGTTCGTTGGTCTGTGTTCAGGTAGTAATGCTGTTTGCCAAGGCACCAGACGAGATACAGAATACTTAAGTCCACCAATCTGCCAGGCATAGTTTCGAAAATTTTGGGATTGTAATTCAGCAACATCAGATCATTAATTTGGAGGCTGCCGGCAAATAACCTTTTCCACCTATATTTTTTAACGTTTGTTTCATTTTTTCGGTTTTAATGATTCTCTTTTTTGTAGATCGCAAGGAGTCCTTACAGATTTCGGAGGATCAATAACTCCCTGCGAGGGCCGATTTTGTGTTTATTTTTAGGTTGGTAGGTTTTTCTGTTTTGATTTGTATTAAAGGCCTTCATAGAAAGCAATACATATAGAGGTAGCCTATAGACCCAGAGGGTGCCCACTGGTAAGCAGGAGCTATAAATGCCCATTAGGGGTAGGAGGAATGGGGTAATTTTTTAAAATTATTTTTTGGCTTTAGTCTGACCATTCTAACACAAAAAAGACAGCCGGAAGTTCCTAATTTTTAGAAAAAAAAATTTATAACAAATTTTCAAAAACAATTTTTTTAAAAGTTGTCAAAAAAGTTTTAAAAAAAATTAAAAAAAATTAAAATTAAAAATTAAATTTTTGTTTTAAATTTAGTCTGACCATTCTAACACAAAAGAGATCGCAGGAAGTTCCTAATTTTTACAAAAACAAAATTTATAACAAATTTTCAAACAAATTTTTTAAAAAGTTGTCAAAAAAGTTTAAAAAAAAATGAAAATTAAAAATTAAATTTTTTTTTTAAATTTAGTCTGACCATTCTAACACAAAAGAGATCGCAGGAAGTTCCTAATTTTTACAAAAAAAAAATTTATAACAAATTTTCAAAAAATTTTTTTCAAAAGTTGTCAAAAAAGTTTAAAAAAAAATTAAAAATTATTTTTTTTTAAATTTAAAAAAAATTTAATTTTATTATTTTTTTAAACTTTTTTTTATTTAATTTTATTTTTTTTTAAACTTCAACAAGTTTTTATAAAAAATTTCAAAAAAATAATTACAAATAATTCTAAAATTAAAAAAAAATGAAAATTAAAAATTAAATTTTTTTTAAATTTAAAAAAAAATTAAAATTTAAAAAAAAAATAAAATTTTTTTTTTAAAAAAAAAAAATTAAAATTTTTTTTTAAATTTGAACAAAGTTTTTATAAAAAATTTCAAAAAAATTTTTACAAATAATTCTAAAAGATGTTTACAAGAAATTTTCCAAAAAATATTTATAAAAAATTTTCAAAAATATTTTTAGAAAAATTTAAAAAAAAAATATTTTTAGAAAAAAATTAAAAAAAAATACAAAAAATTAAAAAAAAAATCTCCAAAAAAATTTCAAACAAACATAAAGGGGATACAAAATATCTAGCATTACTATGGTGAAGGGTATAAAGGATTCGGCATGGCCGAATAAAGCACTCTTACTTGTTTTATATTATTGTTAAAAAATATATTGATTATTCTCTTTGTCTCTCTTTATCTCTCTCCCTTTTACAAAATTTGTCTATTATCTAGAAAATTCTAATACTAGAATACATTTCATTAACTAATGTTGGCAAAAACAAAAACAACAAATCATCATTATCGAAATGATAATAATGACAATGATTGTAATGATTTCCCTTTCTACCAATGTCTAGAGCAAGTTTGGTTAAACAAATACATACATACATACATATGCAATGTATTCACTCTCAGTCTTACTTATTTACATATGTATGCATGTGTGTAACTGCTAGCAGAAAATAATATTGTTGTTGTTGCTGCTTTTTTTTTTTTGTAATTTTAGCTTTTACTCTATAGCACTGCTGGCCTGGTTGGGGAATATTTTATTTTCCATGTGGTGTAAAATATATAAATATTATGTGCACAATACATACGAGTACATGCATACATACATACACATACACACATACACTTGCTTATAAAAAAGAATTAGTTCATGTGCATGTATTGTATTGTATGTTGCAGCATATTATGGCTGAATGCATAACAAGTCAGTTGGTTGTTTGGTTTGGCTCTTTTTTGTTTGGTTGGTTGGTTGGTTGTATGTTGTACGTGTCGTATTACAACATGCTTACATACATCCATTACAACATAAAACATAAAACATTACTCATACCTACTTTTTTTCCAACACAACAAAGTTTCTCTGGTACAGTTTAACAATTGCTTTTATTTATGTTGTCTGTTTGTTTGTTTGTATGTTGCTGCTGCTGCTACATGCTGCTTCTGCTACATACACTTATTTGTGTTAGAGAATTTAACAGCAAATATGTGCTGGTGTGTTTATGTGTGTATGTATGTATGTGTGTGTGTGTGTGTGTGTAGAAAAAAACAATTGCTCCACTACCCCAAAGTATTGCAAAACGATGAAAGTCAGTGTCACACAGCTTACAACAACAAAATGAATGCGACATTTAACATACAACAAAAACATAAGAAAAAAATGAAACTTGCTTTTGTGTTTCGTAGCTCAAAAAAAAAAAAAAAAAAAAAAAAGTAGAGAAACAGAGGACAACAACAAAATGTTGCCGAAGTTGTTATCGAGCCATAACAACAATACGGATGGGATATTGCTTTGTGACCGACACAGTAAAGAGCAATTTGAAATCAGCATTAAAGACAAAAATGTGGGGGTGTTTTTGAACTATTTTCTGTCATTCAACAAATTTCTAAAAGAGGCATGGGATTTGTCATGTGTTCGATTTGCCATTTTGTGATGTAATAGACAGTAGTCGGAACAAGGAATCAAAATTAAAAAGAGGTTACATTACGAAGGGTAGTGCTAATTAAAGCTAAAAAACTCTACTCGGAGACCTATTGATCCATTGTGATTCACTTTTGGTCCCTTATGATTTTCTTCTATAAAGAGGGGGTTGTTCGAAAATGCATTGGAAATGCTTCGGTAGCTGTCCTTAAGACACCTGATTCCAAGGATTAATCTGTACACATGATCAAGTTTACAACCTGAGCAATTGTCTAATGCAGTGCGGAATCGTTCATCCAATAGACGAAGTCTATGGTTTAGCAGTCTAGGGCAATAGCATATAATGTCCTCGCGTATCCTGCAAAATCCGGAATATCATTTTCCTATATTTTTAGCCGAAAAATTTAACCTCCATCACACCAATAATGACCCTAAGAACTTGTCTGTCCAAATCTATACATATAACAAAATAGTAACTCATTTCCGTCTGTCTGTCTGCCTGTCTGCTTTTCATTTGTGTTCGCATCACGTAAAAACTAATGGATAGATTTTAACAAAATTTTGTGAGGAGGTACCTTAGCTTCCTGATTCCAATATAGGATACTTTTTTTTCCCGCAAAAATGTTTTATTGCCCAAAGAAAGTAGAGAAAAAACAGTGAACACCTGCAATTTTCGGTTTAAAACTGGGATATATTAAACACGGTTGCGTACCTTTTATTTTTGAAAGTAGGATATTTTAAACACTATTGCGCAACATTGAATAAAATTTATATTTTTACTTTGTGTAATCCGATTTAAAGATACTGAAATTTTCGTTTGGAAACTGGGATATTTTAAATATTATTGCGCAACAGATGGCGCCAATTGAATAAAATTTGTATTTGGTTTGTATTGTTACTTTGTGGAATTACATTGTTATTAAAATATTTTAAACACCTCTTACACAGCTTTACAATAATTCTTATAATATTTTATGAATTTTAGAATTTTATCCAGGGATGGGTACCTTTATATAAAGTAAATACATAAACTATAACTGAAACACTATAAAAGTAAGAGTCTTACAATTGCTGTGGTATACTTTCAAAGCAAAATAGAGAAAAATATTGTTGTCGGCCACAGCTAGTCTAGAAACATTTTAATTTTTGCAGTTTGCAATTTGCAGCCTGCAATCCTCTCTACCTCTGTAGCACTGATCAGTGACTGATCGGCTGTTGCACGGTTCTTTTTCGCATCTTTGAGTTCATTGCAGAACCAATTATCGTCAGTATATCATTGGTCTAAGTCCGCCCTCACAACGCTGCATTGTTCTAGCACTCAGCATAACTTTAAAATATACTTTTCCATCATTTCAATTAAAGCGCTTTTGCATTCATCATCCACCTTTGGGATTATACTATGACTCTTCAATATCTTTAAGGCTGCCTGACTGTCAGCTCTTCATTCCTTGCTCAGACTCTAATTCCTCGGCTTTTAAAACACATTACAGTCATACAAAAGCTTATTAAAGATGCATCAATTTCTTGGTTTTTATCTTGGCCTAATGACACTAAAAGTTGAGGGAGATTGGAGTATTGGAGATTTAAAACAATAACTCCGAACGCTTTTTAAAAAATCCTTTAAAAATTCTTTAAAAAATTCGTCGTTTTAATTGGGAGATTTAATGCATCGGAACTGTTTGTTTTTTCATTTTTTTTTAAGTTTAAGCATTAAGTCTACAAGTCATCGAGCAATATATACAAGGCAATTATACGATATTACATTTAATACTTAACTCTAGGTTCGAAGGACCAATTTTATAATTTAAATAACTGCACACTACCGGTAACGTGAAATAACTCCCAAATGCAATAACTCCCAATGAAATAAGTCCCAACAAAAATTAAATAACTCTCAATACAAATTATATCTACACCCGGGCAGTGTTTAACCTCTATGGTATAAAATGTACCTCCCGATGAAGGAGGTCCATAACTTTGATATCATACCATATATCATAGATATATGACCAAAGGCCGGCTATACAGACAATATTTTGTTAGCGAATCCGTTGTTTCATATACCATAGAGAGATCATTGACCCATCCCGGTCTGTGTAGCCGGCCTTCGGCCGTATGGAAGAGTTTAATCTCTATAGTATAACCAACACCGGCTTCGCTTACTAAAGTTTTCCTGTATAGCAGGCCTTCGGCCGAGCGCTAGGATTTTCTCCTCTATGGTATAACCAACACTGGCTTCGCTTACTAAAGTTTTTATGCATAGCCGGCCTTCGGCCGGGCGCAAAGATTTTATCCTCTGTCGTACAACCAACACCGGCTTCGCTTACTTAAGTTTTCTAGACAGTTACGTCCGTCATCAGCACTCTTCGTATTCATTGGGTAGTTGTAGTAGTAGTTGTAAGTATCAAACTCAGATAAAGGAATACGAGAAAACAGTATTCAATCATCAATAGTCAGTTGGTGAGAACGAAGTCTACACTACCAATTTATCCGTTAGTACATAAAATACTTAACTCTAGGTTCGAAGGACCAATTTGATAATTTAAATAACACCACCCCACCTACTAGCCTACCGGGGCATCCTTAGGTCTTGTTATTTTCCATAAAAATTCGTCTTAATTAGGGAATTTAACTCTTGAAATTTGTTTTTTAAGAATTTTTAAGTCTACAAGCCGTCGACCAACCTAGTCTTCAAAAAGGCACTGATACCGCGATTTTCAGCCACACTTATGTATATAAAGGGAGAAAGGAAATGTTCAACAAAATAGAACGCATATGTGCCCAGCAAAAAATTATTGGGTTTTGGTAAGCAGTAAAATAAAACTGAGTCTTTCAAAAGCGGTACTCAAAACCGAATCTAATAAACGCATTCGAGAATGCTATAATTGTAAGACAGTAATAAAAAACGAATAAGTTTTCATTATAAAATTTAGTGAAACAAACAGACCTCTCTCGCTTACGCGAATAAGCGTAAGCGAATAAGTTTTTATAAAGAATTTGTTGAAGCAGAGACACCTACCAAGTGGGACATCGCCAACAAAAATCATGCCTTCCTGAAGCAGGTTGGAAGGGAGACTCTATTTCTCTCTCTCTCCTTTACAAACCTGTTTCCAAGTAAACGTAATTTTTTGCAGGTTCAGAATTAGAGTAGAAGCAATTTATCCGATATTACATTTAATACTTAACTGTAGGTTCGAAGGACCATTTGACATTCAATACTTAACTGTAGGTTCGAAGGACCAACTTTGTATTATAAATAACGTTTGGAAAATAGTTTTGTCTTTTATATAAATTTCTTAAATTATTTATAATATATTTCTTATTTTTAAGATTGTTTGATTAATTATGAAAGAAAAAAAAAACAATATTTTAAGAGAATAGTTTTATATCTGTGGCCGTTGATGGTAACATTTTCGCCAGCATACAAAGTGCACTACTACAGGTAGAGTCTTGAAACTTTGCACAAGTAATCTTCACACACTAATTTTTCATAGTCTAGCAAAATACAGACTGATAGCGGGAGTGCTACCTCCCTTAAAAATTAAAATATTATTATCGTGTTATTACGCAAAGTCTAGCAAAATAACAGATTGGATGGGAACAGTGGGCGTCTGAGCTTGCGTATAAATTGAAACAGTTTTGTTCTGAAAATAGCGGGCGTTTTTGACTTAAAGGTTGATCATACTCTTCTTCCAAGAGTTTATTGTATATTTTGTGGATGGGCGTAGCAAAGCCCACCAAGGCTAGCTAGTTCACTATAAAATCGCAAACCAAACTGAGCACAAGTGATAGTAGAGAACGCCAAATCTGACAACCGTATGTCTGCTCAAACCCTGTCGGAGATTGAAATCTGTAAAATCTTCGCTTGCTTGGTGAGTCACTAAATTTTATTCAAAAGTTCTTTATCGGGAATTCGGGCACACTCTTTATAAAAGATCGAAACGGTCTACAAATATTTGCAAAATCTCTTTACTTTTAGAACAAGACTTTCTTTCTCTTTGAGGCATACTCCCACTCTTCGGGGTTATTTTTATATTCTAAATTAACCCTTTTACTCAGCTGCACATCAAATTTTTTAAGTGGTTGACTGAAAGCTAGTGTCCTTAATTATCTACGAACATTTTATTGCCGTCGTATTATAAAAGTCAGTGAAATGATTAAATTTCTTCGAATACTCGAATGTCACCATTTTCTCTTTCTCTACTTAAGCTCTCGTTATTTTACATTTATATTATTTCGAATATCTTTTAAAATCCCCCCAAGAAAAAAACTTTATTTTAAGAAAAAGAAAATAACAACAACAAAAAGAAAAGAAATATACAACAAAATTTGCTTTTAGCTAGAAAAGTTTTTAAGTTCTTTGTTGTCGTATAAACAAAAAAAAAAAAAAAATATTTTTTTTTAAGAAAATAAGTTTCTCATCCTTTTCCTCAGCTAAACAAGGATATTTTTAACAATTTTTTTTTTTTCGCAACTACCCTTCAAATTATGTCGCCTGTAACAGAAATGTTTTTGTGTCGTTGCTATAGTTGTCGTTGTCGCCAGTTTTATACTTACGTCTACGTGCTTGCTGGCAAAAAGCATGAGCAGATCAATGACCCGTATTTTGTAAATTCTGAGACAATTTTTAATCGATAAATGTGCAACGTGTATGTGTGAGTAGCGAATGCTTCGACTGACTGTCTACCAGCCTGCCACCGCCCTAGGCGTGGTATTCAACAAAATTCATTTGTTCATTCATTCATTCAAACGTTGTTTAAAATGACTGTTGTTGTTGTTGCTGTTGCAATTTGGCTATTGCTATTGCTGTTGCTGCTGCTGACATTGCAAATAATTGTAATGTCAGACTAAAGAATAATTTAATAGATTTGTGGCATAAGGGCCAAGTACACATTCGTTTAGTTGTTTGCAATTTGGGGTATTTTATCATTTGCGATTGCTTTTATCACGTTTTTTCTTTCATTTTTTTTGTTGTTTATTTTTAAACGGAAATGAAAATCACCAAAGAAACGGAAAGGTAGTTTTTCATTGAATTTTTAATAAAAAGAAATTAAATGTAGCTACCAACCCACAGTATCATTAGCAAATAACAACAAATTGGCGGAACTTTTATCAGCAGTTGAAATGCTTATATTTAACCTTAATGGAAATATGTCTTAGCTCCCGAGAATTTTTCATAATAATTCTAAGAAATTATAGAAAATATAGGAAACACATCCTTAGTATATTTTGCATGGATTTTATAAACCAAAAAAAAAAAAAGGACAAAGGCACTACTGACCCTCGAGAAAAGCTCTGTATGATTGGACGTATGTCGGAGCGTATGGGAATCTTTCGTGGAGGGTGCTGCAGAAGTTGTATGGATGAGGAAGTGGAGGAATCAGTTCAACACCTTCTCTGCGACCGGCTCTTCAAGTGCGTAGGCTCAAATTTCTGGGTCAAAGATTTTTTCAGGACCTGGACTGTCTCAGAGATGTGACACTGAGTAGCCTATTAGGCTTTGTGAAAAGCTCCGGGTGGTTTACAAGAACCACCGGTATTGGAGTTCTTTAGGGAATGGTGGGGGTTGATGATCGTTGAGGCATCACAATGGGCCTTATTGGCCTCCGAGTGAACTCGCGTTTTTGCGGGCGGCCCGTTTAACCTAACCTAACCTTGTAAACCAAATTGTTATTAATTTATTTTTACTAAGAAAGAAGTAGTGCAAGTCAATATTGACTACAAGAGTCGATATTGAGTGTCATCAAATTCACTCTGATATAGCAACCGAATGGAATAATGACAGCGCTCGCATTAATCTGTTATGTTGTTAATGAGCCTTACGAAAGCAATTGATTTTTCATTGCAGCTAAAAAAAATTTTCGATATCGAATTCGAAGCTACAAAAAGTCGCTTATGACGATGGTGGAATCATTTGTTTCTAATTTTTCTTTTTTGAAAAACTTGATTTAATGGGTGATTTTTTTGAGGTTAGGATTTTCATGCATTAGTATTTGACAGATCACGTGAGATTTCAGACATGGTGCCAAAGAGAAAGATGCTCAGTATGCTTTGACATTTCATCATGAATAGACTTACTAACGAGCAACGCTTGCAAATCATTGAATTTTATTACCAAAATCAGTGTTCGGTTCGAAATGTTCAAATGTGACAAATTTTGTTCAGCGATGAGGCTCATTTCTGGTTGAATGGCTACGTAAATAAGCAAAATTGCCGCATTTGGAGTGAAGAGCAACCAGAAGCCGTTCAAGAACTGCCCATGCATCCCGAAAAATGCACTGTTTGGTGTGGTTTGTACGCTGGTGGAATCATTGGACCGTATTTTTTCAAAGATGCTGTTGGACGCAACGTTGCCAAAAATGGAACAACTGAACTTGGTTGACATGTGGTTTCAACAAGATGGCGCTACATGCCACACAGCTCGCGATTCTATGGCCATTTTGAGGGAAAACTTCGGAGAACAATTCATCTCAAGAAATGGACCGGTAAGTTGGCCACCAAGATCATGCGATTTGACGCCTTTAGACTATTTTTTGTGGGGCTACGTCAAGTCTAAAGTCTACAGAAATAAGCCAGCAACTATTCCAGCTTTGGAAGACAACATTTCCGAAGAAATTCGGGCTATTCCGGCCGAAATGCTCGAAAAAGTTGCCCCAAATTGGACTTTCCGAATGGACCACCTAAGACGCAGCCGCGGTCAACATTTAAATGAAATTATCTTCAAAAAGTAAATGTCATGGACCAATCTAACGTTTCAAATAAAGAACCGATGAGATTTTGCAAATTTTATGCGTTTTTTTTAAAAAAAAAGTTCTCAAGCTCTTAAAAAATCACTCGTTAGTTCGGAAACATTTTATTCCAGTGATAAGGCTCATACTTGGGCTTTATAAAAATTAGCGACTAATTCTCCAATCCATAAAAAATTTCACGTATGACCCGGTGGTATCTATCATTGATCCTTAGCTTTTTTTAATAAAACTAGGGCAACTGTTACCATCAACAGCAACAGATATAAAACTAATCTCTTAAAATTATGTTTTTTTTATTTTTATTATTAATCAAACGATCTTAAAAATAAGCAAATTACTAATTTCAGAAATTTATATAATTCCCATTCATAATTTATAATAAAAAATTAGTCCTTCGAATCTACAGTTAAGTATTAAATGTAATATCAGATGAGTTACCTCTAAAACTTTATAGAACATTTTTTTTGTAAAAATTTTATAGAAATTTTTTTTTGTAAAAATTTTATAGAAATTTTTTTTGTAAAAAATTTATAGATAATTTTGTTTGTAAAAATTTGATAGAAAATTTTTTTTGGAAAACTTTTATAAAAAATTTTTTTTTTTATAAAATTTTTTTTCTAAAAATTTAATAGTTTTTTTTTTCTAAAAATTTTATAGAAAATTTTTTTTTCTAAAAATTTTATAGAAAATTTTTTTTCTAAAAATTTTATAGAAAATTTTTTTTTCTAAAAATTTTATAGAAAATTTTTTTTTCTAAAAATTTTATAGAAATTTTTTTTTCTAAAAATTTTATAGAAAATTTTGTTTGTAAAAATTTTATAGAAAATTTTGTTTGTAAAAATTTTATAGAAAATTTTGTTTGCAAAAATTTTATAGAAAATTTTGTTTGTAAAAATTTCATAGAAAATTTTGTTTGTAAAAATTTTATAGAAAATTTTGTTTGTAAAAATTTTATAGAAAATTTTGTTTGTAAAAATTTTATAGAAAATTTTGTTTGTAATAATTTTATAGAAAATTTTGTTTGTAAAAATTTTATAGAAAATTTTGTTTGTAAAAATTTTATAGAAAATTTTGTTTGTAAAAATTTTATAGAAAATTTTGTTTCTAAAAATTTTATAGAAAATTTTTTTTGTAAACATTTTATAGAATTTTTTTTTTTGTATAAATTTTATCAAAAACTATTTTTTGTAAAAATTTTATCGAAAATTTTGTTTGTAAAAATTTTATAGAAAATTTTGTTTGTAAAAATTTTATAGAAAATTTTGTTTGTAAAAATTTTATAGAAAATTTTGTTTGTAAAAATTTTATAGAAAATTTTGTTTGTAAAAATTTTATAGAAAATTTTGTTTGTAAAAATTTTATAGAAAATTTTGTTTGTAAAAATTTTATAGAAAATTTTGTTTGTAAAAATTTTATAGAAAATTTTGTTTGTAAAAATTTTATAGAAAATTTTGTTAGTAAAAATTTTATAGAAAATTTTTTTTGTAAAAATTTTATAGAAAATTTTGTTTGTGAAAATTTTATAGAAAAATTTTTTTTTTGTAAAAATTTTATAGAATTTTTTTTTTGTAGGAATTTTATAGAATTTTTTTTTGTAAAAATTTTATAGAAAATTTTGTTTGTAAAAAGTTTATAGAAAAATTTTTTTTGTAAGAATCTTATAGAAAAAATTTTTTTGTAAGAATTTTATAGAAAATGTTGTTTGTAAAATTTTATACAAAATGTTGTTTGTAAAAATTTTATAGAAAATTTTTTGTAAAAATTTTACGAAAATTTTGTTTTTTAAATTTAATAAAAATTTATTTTTGTTAAAATTTTATAGAATTTTTATTTTGTAAAAATTATTTTAAAATAACTTTTTGAATTTTTTTTTAACTTTTTTTGTATAAATTGGTATCTTTCTGCAACCTATATTACGTGAGGATAGTGAGACGAAAGCAATAAATCCTTTAAAGAAATTTTCTCATATTTACCCCAACCCTCCCCTTAACGGACTATTGACTGGTCCCTGGGCACCCTGTGGGTCTATATGTATTGCTTTCTATAAAGGCCTTTAGTGCAAATCTAAGCAAAAAAAAACCTTACAAACCTAGAAATAAACAAAAAATCGGAACTCGCAGGGTATATAGATCCCCGAGATCTGTATACATTCCTTGTGATCTAGCTGTCAAGGTCTTAATATTTATTTAAAAATAAAAGGCAAAATAGAATCATTAAAACCGAAAGAAAATGAAACATCGTAAAAAATATAAGTGGGCATGGTTTTATGCCCGCAGCCTTCAATAGGAAGGTCTGATGTTGCTGAATTGCAATCCGAAAATTTTCGAAACTAAGCCTGGTAGATTGGTGGGCTAAAATTTTCTATACCTCGTGTGGCGCCTTGGCAAATGACATTTCAACGTCAACTCGAACAGACTTCTCTATATATAAGAATCCGGAATATATATACTTTATATGGGGTCGGAAATGCATATTGTAGAAATTACACACGGAATGTCAAACTTATATATACTCCTTCCACCTGTGGTGAAGGGTTTAATGAAACATTTATTTATTTAAGCGATTTTTTGGACTTTTGATTATTTATATACTGAATTAGTAATAATGAAGATATTAATTTTAATAACTATTTAAGTATTAACTATTAGATACATTTTAAGTTTAAATCTTGTCAAAATAAAAGTTTCAAAAAAGCTCTCTAGTATAAATAGGCCCATTATAACATAAGTTTGCGTTTATTAATGGTCGCACTCCTACCACTACTGATCCTGTGTGGTAAGGTGGTCTACGGGAAAGCACAAAAAATCAGTTGGCCTTAACATTCACCAGAAATTGCAATGCCAATATAAAATATACTTAAAGACCCAAAAGCGCATGCTCCATTAATGGAGCCATGCTATTTCGGTGGTATAGGAGCCATTAAAAATTGCATTTCTTAAAAGAAGCATGGGTATATACGAGGCTAATGGCCTCAACAACATCACAAACACAAGAACTATGATAAACAACAAAAAAAAAACAAAACAACAGATATGCAGCAAAGAGCATAGAGAGGAGTTTTTTGCTACTCTTCTCTATGCACTTAACTCCAGAACTATCTAAACTTTAAACAACAAGAGTTTCATATAAATATGTACGAGTATTTAGGTATGACTGCTACTCTGGCACACTACAAGGTGAGGCGGTGGTTTGGTGTGGTGTGGTGTGGTATGGTGTTGTCTGCAGAGAAATTACGAAATTGCAAAGAACTTACCAAACAACCTCCTGGCATTGACAATGGCATTGGTAGGTTATTGCTGTTATTGTATGTAAAGTTGTATGTGCACGCCATCCAACATGAGTTAATGTTAAAAAAAAAAAAAAAATCATGGTTTTCAATGTTATCTATGCTCTATTGCATCCAGCATATTGTGTTTAATAATAGTACCTTCTGCACACTCCATCGACTGCAAAGAAAGAAAAAAACGTAAAATAACAACATGATTTTTTTAATGGAAGTTTTTCCATTTGTAGTACTCAATCCCATTGTCGGTTTCATATGTGTGTTGAATGGTTTGTTTGTTTGTTGGTTGGTTGGTTGTTTGCAAATATGGGAAGCTATTGAAACAGTCTTTTCAGGGCCATTGCCATTTGAAGTTTTTTTATTTGTTTGTTCTAACAGATGTACCCTACAATGTGCCTAAGGTAAAGAGGGGTTTAAAAAGTAATTAAATATGATTTTATTTTTTATTTTTTTCTCAAATTTTACGATTTTATTTTTAATTTGGCTCTTAAAAAATACTTTTTTTTTAAATCTACCTTTTATATTAAAAAAGTATTTTGTAAGTACTGTATTTTTTAATAAAATCGTGCTCTTTATTTAAAAGTTACTTTTTATTTCAAATTTATTTTTTTTAAAAGGTACTTTTTTAAAGGTGGTTTAAAGGTACTTTTTTAAATGTATTTCTCAAAGGTACTTTTTAAAAGTACTTTTGTATTTATTTATAACTGTAATTTTTATTTAAAATATGTTTTGTAATTAAAAGTTACTTTTTATTTCAAAAGCACTTTTTTAAAGGTACCTTTTTGAATGTGCTTTCTTAAAAGTACTTTTTATTTTTATTTATAACTGAAATTTTTATTTAAAAAATAGTTTTTAAATAAAAATTACTTTTTATTTAAAATGAACGTTTTCTTAAAATTTTTTTTTATTTAAAAGGTACCTTTTATATAAAAAAAGTATTTTTAAAGTACCGTACTTTTTACTAAATTTGTGCTCTTTATTTAAAAGTTACTTTTTTAAAGTTGTTTTTTCTTTAAAAGTTACTTTTTCCAAGGGTACTTTTTTAACGTTTTTTTATGATATTTTTTATTTTTATATACATACTAGCTGACCCGGTCCGCGTTGCTGGCCCTAAGCAAACATTTGTGTTGTATTCAGCGATGTCAGCTTAACTCTTTTCGCGCTATTTTTAGCTCTATTTGACTACCTCTAACGCGAAAATTTTCCCTTCAGTACTTTTTCAAAAAAAAGAGCAATTTTCTGTGGCGCCACCTGTCGAAAATTAACCCCTCCAACTTAGGAACCTCCTTCGGCTCATGCGCAACAATTTTGCTAAAGATTATACAATCATCAAATGCACAACTTACGATTTAATTAATTTTGAGTAATTTTCAGTGGCGCCACCTGTCAGAAATTAATCGCACCAATTTACAATCCTTTATCGGCTCATTCGCAACAACTTTGCTAAAGATCATAGCATGATCAATTGCACAGTTTACGATTTAATTCGTTTTGAGTAATTTTCTGTGGCGCCACCTGTCGGAAATTAACCCCACCAACTTAGGAACCTCCGTCGGCTCATGCGCAAAAACTTTGCCTAAGACTATACCATCATAAAATGCACAGCTTACGATTTAATTAATTTTGAGTAATTTCCGTGGCGCCACCTGCCGCAAGTTAATCGAACCAACTTAGAAACCTTCGCCGGCTCATGGGCAACAACTTTGCTTAAGATCATAACACATGATCAGATGTATAGTTTACGATTCTATAAAGGACATACAAACATACAGACAAACATTCATTTTTATATATATAGAAGATGTACGTTTTCTTAAAAAATTATTTTTTATTTAAAAGGTACCTTTTATATAGCAAAACTATTTTTTAAAGAACCGTACTTTTTACTAAATTTGTGCTCTTTATTTAAAAGTTATTTATTATTTAAAAGTTACTTTTTCAAAGGTACTTTTTTAAAGGTACTTTTTTAAACGTACTTTTTTAAAGGTACTTTTTTAAAGGTACTTTTTTAAAGGTACTTTTTTAAAGGTACTTTTTATTTTTATATACATATAACAGTTTATTTTAAAGATGTTTTTTTATATTGAATATTTGAAATTTTATTACTCGAACTATTTATTTTACATACAGATGAAATTTGAAGTCAAGCTTAAGTTTGTTTTATTCTCTCTAATTCTCTCTAAAAAGGAATAAATTAAATTACAAATTAGGTGAAAATATTAAAAAAAAATTGGAAAATTAAATTTTTAGCTACCAGCAGAGTGGAATGCACATTTTCTAGACAGCTACGCCAGTCATCAGCACTCTTCGTATCTCTCTACTTAGGGTAGTGTTCAGTTGTAAACATCATCTATTTAACCAACCAACCTCAGATAGGGAATACAAGAAAACTGTATTCAATCATCAATCGTCAGTTGGTGAGAACGAAGTCTACCAGTACCTAAAGATTCCTCCCTCTTGTTTAATATTTTTACTTTAATATTTACCACCTTATATTTGTTGTTGTTTTAGCCAACCTTCGGTTAGCAATGAAAACAATGAAAGCTGATTTGCTTATCTTACAACATTCGTTTTTAGTTAATACTAATCTAGTATCAAACCTAACTTTATTGGGTAAACATGATTGCGCGGTGCTTTTTAGAACGCCCACTGTTCTAATTCCAGTTTTATTGTTCGACTATGTTCAATAAAACGGTATTAGTAGTATATAATTTCAAAACCTTAGCTGATAAATATTTATTTTATATGGGATTAACCATACTTAGTCTTCCAATCCAGTACATTTTTGTGCGCCAATTCTCATTATTAGGGGAGTTCTACGAACAAAATTTCAAGGGTGCTGTAGCTTAAGTGGTTAGCACGTTGACTACTGAAGCAATGGTCACGAGTTCAATACTCAGCCGTGGCAACATTAATTTTTCTGATATGTATTAATTTCTCTTTATAATAATACATATCACAGCGACCTCCGGTATTACCACATAGCACTAAATCCCCGGCGAAGTAAAATAATTATAAATCGGCTATGATAGCTTCCAAATAAAATAATTTGCCTAAATAATAATAGAGGCGCTTGCAACACTGTTCTAAAAATAATCACAACGTTCAATTGCAGTGTTGACATAAGCGAAGCTTTACTATCCTACTAACCATCTGTGTTATCATCTACCCCTATCCCTTTTCAAAGGAAGTACCACGATTAATCAAGGCATAACTTGAGTGTCTATTCTCTTGAAAAAAGGACATATAATGCTTTAATTACACTATTATATTTGTTTCTTGTATTGGAGTTGCCATGCCTATTTTTGCCATCCAGCCTGTTTTGTGCTTACCTATGCCCATTATTATAAGGGTTAGTTGTGCAAAATTTCAAGACTATACTTATTATAGTTCTCTACGTTCACGATAATTTTGAGTTTTATATGGGAGGTACCACGCCCAGTATTTCAATCCATCCAGTTTCTGGCTGAACTACGAATATTGCTGAGGTGCTAGTCGTGCAAAATTCCAGCACTACGTGTTACAGCTTCCCAGGCTAACGATAATAATGTTTACTTTATATGGGGGCTACCACGCCCACTTTTCAATGCAGTAACTCTTTTTGCCCAACTATGCCTATTAATATGAGGAAAATTTCAAAACTCTAGCTATTACAGTATCCCAGGCATAAGATAGTAATTTTTCACTTTGTATGGTATCAGGTATCACGTCTACGGACCCAAGTCAGTCAGTTTTTTGCTAGAATAGAATGTACACAATTTTAAGATTCTAACTATTATAGTTCTCATGAACTCATTTATTTGAATGTGTTATTAACGATAACAAAACTTAATAGCTTTGGTCTACTTAAAGGCCGTTTTAGACGGTATGACTTTACGTATGTAAATTTCAAAAGAAAATAATATCAAAATGCATCCGAGTTTGAGAAATGAAAGTAAATATGTTAAGGATGATTTTTATGGCCTTAACACTATTGTTGTACAGTAAAATATATAAACTAAACCAAAGCGCCAGATGTGTGATTGCCTTAGCTTGCTCCAAAATCTGCAGCGCGACCTATACCTTCATATAGGATGTGAGACTCCAAATTCAGCTAGGTAAAATTAATAAGAGTTTAATGGTGCTCCTCCCGTGAAAACTTGAGTTTATTGGTTCTTCTCCAGTTAAAAATTGAGTTTATTGGGGCTCCTCCACTTAACAGTTGAGTTTTCAAAATGGTGCTCCACCAATGTCCGATTAATAAGAGTTTAATGGTGTTCCTCCCGTGAAAACTTGAGTTTATTGGGTTTTCTCCAGTTAAAAATTGAGTTTAGTGGTGCTCCTTCAGTTAACAGTTGAGTTTTCAAAATGGTGCTCCACTTATTGAAATTAAAATTTCTAGGTTATATACGATAACCAAACGATTATACGTGGCTGATTAAGCAACCACCAATAACAGTACCGTAGTACAGCTATTCGCGGACGCCAATCAGCCAGTGTGAGAACGAAAACCACTCGAAGGCCGAACAACAAGGACGGCCTGATTGACTTTAAGCGATAATGACAATGACGCACGCACGCACGTGTTTCCCGACCCAGAGCTATTTTACGGCTGCAGTAAAATATATGTAGTTAAATGAAAACAGCTGTTTTGATTTTTTTCCCTTTCTTTACAAATATTTCAGTGATACCAGCTGAGTTTTTTTTGGGTCATGTTTTTTTTTGACAAATTTCAAAAAATAAAGAGAGCCGTACTACTTTCAAATTTTTATCCGTATTTACTCGCAATGTCGTACAGATTCATTACATATTATGTTTAGACGATACCATTTATATTCTGTGACCGTGTAAACCGCCCTTTACCAGTTAAGCTGGATTCACTCAAATTTTGTCCGAGTAAAAATTTGATACAGAGAGTTTTCTGCAGCATGATTCACTAATTTCGAAAAATATGTCCAAACAAACAAAGCTGCCATATGAAATTCATAACTAAACAAGTCATATTAATTTTATAAAGCAACAATTGATTATAAATAAATTGGTGTAAAATTAAATTTTTTTATTAATTTAAAATTTTGTTTTTTAAAACATGTTAGAATATATTATTTTTTATTTAATTCCAAGTATTCAAAACAAACAAAACAAAGGACCAATTGCATGATAAGCAAACAATGTCTCGATACCTTCCCATAAGAATGTATTAAGCGGCATTTCTGAAATTGTTCAGGAAACGAAAAAAACGCCTCATTTAGTTATAAATTTGTGTATTTTATTGAAAGGAACATAATATGCAATAATATGCATTCTAATAATGATGTTGCAACTCAATTCAGCTTTTTCTTAAAGAATTATATTTTGTTCAGTTATATTTTGTCCGGACAAAAATTAAAATTATAGCAATTCAAGCTGAGAATTGTCCAAACAAAGTCAATTCGTTTAGGTGTGGATCATATTCAACATCGGCTCTTAAAATTTAACAACCCGATACATAGATATACTCTTGATTTAAAAGCTATGTTTTAATTGAAAGTACTTTTTATTTAAAAGGTACCTTTTTATTTAAATGTTATTTTGTTTTGATTGTACTATAAGGTTAGGTTAGGTTTGGAAGGGTTGTGCCAAACATGGCACATCCACTCGGAGACCTATTGGTCCATTGTGATTCCCTTCATCTAAACTACAACAAAACTAAGAAAATTATGGGGAAAAAGAGAGACGTATTATGCTTCCTGCCACCTATCACTCAGCCACCCGATTTCCTTGATGAAGCCGACGACATCCACGATTTTACACCTCGCGATGTCGAAGAGCCCCTCGATAAATCTATCACCTAGCCATCTAAGTCTGCGGCTTTGTAATACCTGGCAGTGACACACGACGTGCTCAACAGTCTCCAGCTCCTCCTCATCCTCGCACAACCTACAGAAATCTGGTGTGCCGACGACCCAGTTTCTAGCCATTGCCCTAATTGCGCAATGACCTGTGATCAACCCTATCACGGCTCTTAGAACCTTCTTGTCTAGACCCAGAAGTATCTCGGTTTTCGCAGCGTCCAGTCTAGGCTATATTAACCTTGACACTCTGCAATCCCCCCTTACTTCCCAAGACACGTTGATTCTCCTGACTACCCAGTCTGATATCATCCTGTAGTAGTGACTAATCGGTGGCATAACCGATTCTACCCTAATTGAATTTACCCCTTCCGAGCCCAGTCTCGCAAGTTCGGCAGCAATCTCGTTGCCCTCAACATTATTGTACCATAAAAGATACTTTTTATTTAAAACGTGATTTTTATTTAAAAGGTATTTTTTATTTAAAGGGTATTGTTTTTAATTAAAAAATACTTTTTATTTGAAATTTTGTTTTTTGGAAAGTTAATCTTAAGGTTAAAAAAATTAAAATCGTTCATATCTATAAAGTTCGAAGGACCACTTGGTGTGTGTCTTAGCTTATAATGCTACCAACTAAGTCACATGTTGCTGTTTATATTTCACTTAAAGATTAATTCTATTTGCACTTTTTCCTATAAATTATAAGTAGGGTGTTTACAATGTGATTTCTTTTCTCTTTAATTTATTGTTTTTTTTATTGTCTGTCTCTTAAATTATTTTTGGTTTTATTTTTGCTCTTGGCTCGTACTATTCTAAGCAAATGAAGCATGACTGCAGCAACAAAAAAAAAATGTTTTTTTTTTCTCATTACACAGCAATATAGAAATTTTAGAGAGAAAAAAATTATATGTGAGTAAGTAATAATGGAAAAATAATGCCTGCTGACTACTCTTAAGAATTTTATTATTTTGAAGTTTTTAATATTTTTTGTCGAGCTTAAAAATTTTTTTTGAATAATAAATTCAAAACTTTTTAAATGAATTTTATTTTAAAGTTTTATTTATACCGCATAAGCAGCCCATATATTATACAATATTATTGAACAGTTAATTTTCTATATTGTGGTTGTTTAGCTCTATGTATGCGTACTGTGAAATAAAAAATGGCGGATATTTTTGGACAATAACAATGTAATAAAAAACATTGGCAATTGCTTGAATCATATTTATCCTATGATTTGTGAAATTGGAAGTGTTATGAGTCGTGACTTACCCCCGGGGGTTCCAATTGTCACTGCAGGAATGGCAAATGCTTTGACGCGGTTCACTCGAGGAAAATAGGGGCACCAGACGCTAGGGTTCCTAGAACCTAAATCTTGAAGAAAAGGTCTGTGTGTTAAAACATACGGGTTCTCTTCGAACAGTGCCCAAAGGACTGGTACCACGGGAATCGGTAGCCCCACAGAGAGCCTATCCTCTCTGTGACAGGTTATTGGTGAGGTCCCCTTCGGGGGTACACGTGGTGGTTGTGGTTTAAGATCGATTTATGTAGGTATGGTGCACGGTCGATCAAGTGTGCTGTTGCACTCTCAACAGACGGAGTTTGGATAGTCTCCAAACCCCTAAGCAAGAGGCTATAATATGGATCTAGGCATGCCTTGGATAAGGCTTGCTATATTATATAAATTGATACTCATTGTCACTGTATCACACACAAATTGCGATTGGTGGCAGTCGTAAAGTGTTGTTATACTACACAATGGGGGCGCTAGTCTACGATTACATTTCACTCGGTACTAGGCAGGTACTCACGTTAATCTTGTTCCACAATTGTTATGAGTCGTGACTGATAAATAAAGGACACGTCAGCTAAATGATTTAAAAGTGTTAAAAAATCGACTTGGTAAATTGTCAATTAAATGAGTTAGACCGATATTAGTGTTAGGCTTAATACCTATCCCAGAGTATCGTAAAGATTAGGCTTAATGCCTATCAGAGAGTATCGTTGTAGAGCCAATAGGCCCTCTCTTTCATAGAAAGTATAAAAAGGCGAAGGGTGTCACATAGGAACTCGTCACGTGACAAGTCATTTATGTGTAGGTTCACTTTCCTCTAGGGATATTGAACATTATACAATTTACACAATTATATTACAAGTAAATATATCTACGATGGAGCACTTTAGAATCGCCATTAAAACACAATTCCACTGTCTATTGTTTAACAGAATCAGCGTTGCCATAAAGAAAAATATTTTCCAACCAAAGTTATCCCTAAAATCAACCAAATCGTACCAAAAACCTAAAAAAAAACTACCAAACTTTTTTATAATAAACTAGCTGTACCCACACACGTTGTGAGCATCCTGACAATATTTTGTTCGATTTTTCGTTGATAGTAATCCACACCAAATTTTAAGACTCTTACGTATTTACTTTATATAAAGGTACCCATACCTAGATGAAATTCTTAATTTATATAAAATTATTGTAAAGTTCTGTTCCGTTTTTCTGATTTTCTTTTGTGTTCGCCTCACGTCAAAACTACTGGATGGATGTTAACAAAATTTTGTAAGAATTTTAGCATCCTGAATCCATAGGATACTTTTTTCCGCCAAAAAATATCTCATTTCCAAGAGAAAGTGGAGAAAAGGCAGAGAATGTACGCACTTTCCGGTTTAAAGGTACTGCCATTTTCGGTTTCAAACTGTGATATTTTAAACACGGTTGCACACCTTTTATTTTTTAAACTGGGATATTTTAAACACTACCTGGGGTGAAGGGTATAAAAAGTACCAATTTTTGGTCTGATCAGACCAAAGTAACATCGCTGAACAGTATTGACATTAATGCGTTGCCAATCATTTCACATATTTTAACTCTGATTTTCCGCATATCAACAACGTCAACAATTCAACAAACACACACGCAATATACTATCGTCTGCAACTTGCCTATTTAATCACCTCTCAGAATCTCATTTTATTCAATGTTATAGTCATGACTTTGACAACTCATAATAGCAACAAAATATACTTTATCTACAACAACATTTTTCTGTTATTGTTATGTTAATAAAGATGATACTTATTGACTTAATTAAAAAAAAAAAATGATAATTATGAAGTTGTTGACACCGATTGTCAAACACTCAAGTAAGTAACTGCCAATACCAATAACAATTTTTACAACGCACCACACACACACACACACACCACCAACTCCTACTAAAATATTTATGTATATGTACGAAGTTTGCAAAAACACACACACGCATACGCACCACAAGTGGGCCTAGTGTGGCAATCCAGTCAGTTGTCCGTCAGTCATTCTCTCTACTTGGCGCTCCCTCTGTGGCATGAGGAAAAACATTGAAAAAGAAAGAATAAAAATAGAATACAGTAGAAGATGTAAACGAGTTGCAAGGTCGACGAACGCCAACTAAATAAACATGATAAAATATTTATTTATTTATTTCTCCATTTTCACTCTCTCATTTTTGTCCCTCTCATTATCTAGCGACTTTTCTATAGCAAATAAAAGCCAGTAATGGGTTGCCAGACTTGAGAAGAACTTCTAAATAAAAAATAGTTTAAAAAGGGGGAACTTTTTAAAACTAGTTTGTGGGTTCTTTGCATAAACCAATGACTTCTCTCAAAACCCAGAGTTAATATTTCAAAGGATTTTTTGACGCGGTGTTTAGCATGTAGTGGTAGCTTTTTAGAAAAACATGGTTTCAGCCAAGAATGATAGAAGACAAGATTACACCATGCACATGTTTTCCCGTTAGATGACGTTTTTCGGCCAATGTAATGTTGCCAAGTCTGTAATTAACAAATTGCTTTAAATAAGTACATACGTACAAATAAATCTAAGTAGCAGGCAAAAATTGGCAACCCTGCAAATAAACTCTCATAATTTCTAGTAATACTCTCAATCAGAATTATTAGCCAATAGGAAGAAATTTCGTGACGTCATCAGGCCGACATGACCAGAAAATTTCGATTTTATTTTCGGGTTGGCGTAACCTTGTCTTCTATCATCCTTGGTTTCAGCTAACATCACATTATTGACAATTTTTCGGACTCCAAATGCAACTTAAGGCCATGATTCATTATTATACTCAGTGGTATGATCTGTCAAAAATAGCATGTGTGCTAAAAAAAGTATGACAGTATTGATTAGAAATATATGTGTGTGACAGACTTTTTGACAGGTCTGTACGATTTGATAATCTTTTAAAAAAATTTGTAAAATAGTATTTTTCCATGCGATCAGAGTTGCTAAATCTTTTTGTATGATAGTGTGGCATCTACGACGCTATGTTGAAACGATCATCCTTGGTTTCAGCTAACATCGCATTATTGACAATTTTTCGGACTCCAAATACAGCTTAAGGCCATGATTCATTATTATACTCAGTAGTATGATCTGTCAAAAATAGCATGTGTGCTAAAAAAGTATGACAGTATGGATTAGAAATGTATGTGTGTGACAGACTTTTTGACAGGTCTGTACGATTTGATAATCTTTTAAAAGAATTTGTAAAATAGTATTTTTCCATGCGATCAGAGTTGCTAAATCAATTTGTATGATAGTGTGGAAAGAAATTTTACATTCTTCTATTTTTTTTTGGAATCTGACCAAAAAAAATTGGTAAATGGCAAGCCAGGGTGTGATTGCTTTAGCTTCCTCCAAAATCTGCAGCACGACCTATACTTTCGTATGGCTAGGTAAAATTAATAAATAAATATTTTTCTAAAAGATTACACAACAATTTATCTAAAAGAATTTTATCAGGGTTGTTTTTTAAGCAAAGAAGCTGAGTGAGTCGCAGCCGATGGTTCGCCGCCGTTGATGATATTCTTTCTTTGTCCTGCACCTGTTCAAAATTGACTTCTGTCTCATGGCCTACGTATCTTTCTGCCATGTCTAAAAATTGTTGAATGTGCGTATTATCTTTTTGTTTTGTTTTTTATATTTTTTATAATTCGACACTTTTGCCGCCCACATGCAATTGCTCAATGTCTCGTCTCGTCTTTTTCCTTTCTCATATTTTTCATTTTACTTGAAGTGAGATATTATGAAAATTACGGTAGATTTTTTGACAATCAGAACAATTCTCATTTGATTTCTTTCTTACAAAATCCAATGAAAATCTTAATACTCAGTATTATAGTGTGAAGCCGGTTTTATTGTCATGCCTGTTGAACTGAAAATGAGCCTAATTACTGAACCGAATATTGCGTTTTTAAATAATTTATTATTGATCTACGATTTTCGCAATGAATTTGCATGGTTCTGCCACTAGTATATTCATGATAAAATGATAAACCAAATAGTGTTGCCAGATATGATAAACGCATGAAAGTTGTCTAAGAAAAGGGAGATTTAACAAAACACCTCTTAATACGGTAAAGTTTCCAATTAAACGATTTTTTACTTTCCCATACGTATTATAAGGTAAAGTATAGTAATCGTGAAAAATCAAGGTCAGAATTTCAATGGATTTATACGTTTTGAGGTCTCCTGAATTTAGTTTTGGGTGGGTGTGTATGCCACTATTTTTGTGGAGTTTGTACAGGTCATAATACCATTGGACATATCACAATGAAATTCAGTATGTGCCTTTGGTATATGGAGATGAAGAGCTGTATAGTTTTGGGCATCATCGGGAGGGGGCAAAGGGTAGTTTCCTTACCCGCTAAATTTTGTGAACGCTCTATAGGTCATACCGTATGAAATATAAAAATGAAATTCGGTATGTGTCTTTGGTATATGGAGATGCAGAGCTGTATAGTTTTTGGACAATATCGGGAGGGGGCAAAGGGTAGTTTCCTTACCCGCTAAATTTTGTGAACGCTCTATAGGTCATACCGTATGACATATAAAAATGAAATTCAGTATGTGCCTTTGGTATATGGAGATCAAGAGCTCTATAAATGTTGGTCATAATCGGGAAGGAGCAAGGGGTACTTACTCCGAAATTTAGTGAAAACTTTACAGGTCATACTGTATGACATATCAAAATGAAATTTAGTATGTATAAAATCAATATGTATTAATCTCGGTCACAACCGAGAAGTTGCAAGAGGTAGTTTACTTAACACCCCAAACCGAAAATAATTAACTTTTCGATTCGAATATACTTTGAATTTATATTCTTTATGTAATATATCCATAAAAATATCTGTTTCCATTGGGTATGGTAAAGTTAAGTGTAGGCCACTCCAGATTTTTAAAACAGAAATCATGACCATTTAAAAGGCATGCTGCCTAATCATCTTGCTAAGTTATCAGAAAAAATATCTAGATATTTTATTAAATACAAGGCAACGCCAGTCTCTAGAGGAGCTTAAAATTAGTGTAAGAATTATGTGCTTGCAAGCAGCAGACTTAAGCCTTAAATACTGTTATTATATGCGATCTAAGTTCACTAAGTTGTTTGATTTCACAAATTTGAAATTTAAAGATGAAAAGAAATTTACTTTTTAAATTAGAAAATTAAAATATATTAACGGATTTATTTCTATGACGGAGTGAATTTTCGATTTATTAAAAAAGATAATTTTGGAGATTTTTCTTTAACAAACGGGACTAACAAGCTGGCCACACAAAACAGGGATTGGCTTTAATATAGATTTATGATGTTTGACAAAGTTTTGTTAACTGGTTGGATAACTGACTCTAATGCCTAGAACAAGCCATCTAAGCCATCTGTCTAAAGTCGTATAATGTAAAGCAGATTGCATAAATACACCAGCAGCATAATATTTGTGCATTATTTTATAAATTTGCAGTGCTAAAACAAACATATAGCAAATTTAGCATGCAGAAGAGCAAGAGAAAAGCTAGTAGTAATGAGAGTGAAATGGAGAAATCTTGAGATGTATAATGATGATGAGTTGTAAAAAAAAGTTTTATTACAAACGTAATTATAATTTTACAGATGTATTCATATGAGAAAAGTCCTCTTATAAGTTGTGTATGAGAAATTATAAAAAAACACTTTTTCACACTATTAATTATAAATAGCACTAGTTGCTATAATCTTTATTAGTTTCAAAGTTAATAAATAGAAATAAAAAACTATAGTTATTTTTAAATTAAGACACACAAACACCTACAATTGCACTTTCATTACGCAAAATTGCACTATCATTATATAAAACACATAAAAAGGAAAGAAAGATGGAAGTATAACTATAGAGAGACTTAATTTTTATTATTCCAATAATATTATTATTTTAATATGAGCTTAATATTGATCGAAAAATTTTAAACTTAAATAAAAATTTTAAAAAATATTCATTCAAGTTAAATTTTTATTCGATTAATCGAATAATTTAAATACGAATTATCATTCTTAACGTGAGAGAATGACAATTCAAACTAAAATGATTCTATAAATCGATTAAATCTATTCTTCAATACATTTTAATTTAATGTAAAACATTTTTTAATTAATATTAACCGAATATTCAAATAAAAATATTATTCGAATAATATAAATTATATGCAAATAAAACTTTGTATAGGAATTATTTTCTAAGTGTATTTATAACATTTTTTTTAACAAACTGTTTTAGAAAACAAAAGTATATAAATACATACATATGTATTTGCTTAATAAGGATTTTCCTAGTAGGGGCGTATGAATTTTGAGGCATGAAACTTTAGCTTTGTGACACTCGTCGTTATCCTGCTCTAAACACATTTCATAAACATCCATGCCATTTAATTTAAATGTCTGCTAAGCTCCTTTTGTAACTAAAGAACTGCTTTGAGCAGACTATAGGGCTCATCCAGTGTGATAACCAAATTATTATCATTCGTTGATAATAATCAGCTAAGAGAGAGAGAGAAGAGAGACAGAGCTGATATCTCGTTTAGGATTGAAATATATTTTAAGATGAACAGAAAGGAAGGATATTATTTAGTCCAATAAGTATAATTATTAAGGTAAGAGTCAACATTATTCGATTAGTATTATTCGAATACCTTTTTTTTAAACCAAATCCTATACTAAATATAGTTTTTCTTTTTTCGGCTCCAGGTCTAAAAATTAAAAAAAATATTCGAATAATATTATTTTAATTATTATTCATAAAATCGAGTAATTTTAATTAGAATTGCATGATTAATCAAAATCTAATTAAAAACTACTAAATGTAGTTGTTGAATAAATAAATAAAATTTGTATGTTAAGTTAAATTTGTTTTCTTATTAGTATGTAAATATATAATACAAATTTTTCGTTTAATAAAAAAAATATACGTAGTTTTTGAATATTCTATTAATATTATTCGAATAATCGAATAATTTTTTTGTCCAAAAATATATTTTTAATAATCAAAAATAGAGAAGGTTAGTCTTTTAAATATATAAAAAAGCACTCATTTTGGTCTCTAATCCCGCGTAAAATGTGAATATGAATTAAAAATTTTGTTTAGTCACAAAAATATTTACATTTTTTTAAGAAATAAATGTTTTTAAAATTTATTGAAGGTGCGATTAATATTATTTGAATAATCGAATAATTTTTTTTTATAAAAAATCAGTTTTTTTTAATCAAAATAATGAAGGTTAGCCTATTAAAGGTTCTACTCTAAACTTTAAAACTGTAGATAAGTATTTAAAAAACCAAGCCATTTTGTGGTCACTAACCTTAATCCTGTTTAAAATTTGTATATGAATAAGAAATCTTTCGTTTAATCAAAAAAATAAATACATTTTTTTAACTAAAAGAAATAAATATTATAAAATTTTTTGAATATTCGACTAATATTATTCGAATAATCGAATAATTTTTTTTTACCAAAAAATATAAAAATTTTTTTTTTTTTTAAATTCAAAATACTGAAGGTTAGACTATTAATGGTTTTCGAACATTGACGATTAGATAATAAATATTTAAAAAAGCATGCCTTATTAAAACATAATTCAATAAATCAAAAATAATGACGATTAGCTCAACCCATTTAAAATGTGTATATAAAAAATTTTAAATATTCGATTAATATTATTCGAATAATCGAATAAATTTTTTGACAAAAAAATATTAAAATATTTTTTTTTTAATCAAAACTAATGAAGTTTAGCGCGTATTAAAGGTTTTCGAATATTGACGATTATATGTTTATTATATATTATGTTTATATAATAAATTATATAATAAATTATATGTTTAAATGTTTAAAAAAATAAACTTTTTTGTGTTCACTAATCCTCATCCCTCTTAAAATGTAAATAAGAATTAAAACTTTTTGTTTAATCATAAAAATATATACATTTTTTACTTTAAAAAATAAATATTTTTTAATATTTGTTTAATATTATTCGAATAATCGAATAATTTTTTTTTGACAAAAAAATATTAAAAAATTTATATATATTTTTTTTAAATCAAAAATAATGCAGGTTTACGAACATTGACGAAAATATATACATTTTTCAACTTAAAGAAATAAATATTATAAAATTTTTTAAATATTCGATTAATATTATTCGAATAATCAAATATTTTTTTACCAAAAAATATTTAAAAACAATTATATTGAAAACCCAAAAATAATGAAGTTTAGCATATTAAAGGTTTTCGAATATTGACGATTACTCGTAGATATTAAATGTTAAAAACCGAGTGTTTTTGTGGTTAGTAATTCTCAACGCGTTTAAAATTTGTATATGAATAAATATTTTTCGTTTTATCCAAAAAATATATAAGTATATTCTTTACGCGAAGGAAGAAATAAATATTTTAAAATTTTTCGAATATTCTATTAATATTATTCGAATAAATTTTTTGGATAAAAAAATTTAAAAAAATATTTTTTTTTAAATCAAAAATAATGAAGCTATAAAAAATTTTTGAAACATATAACGAGTAAGCATATAACGTTTGACGAAGACCGAGTTCCTCAGCGAGTTGTTATTTAATTTGACAGCCACAAAGTTTAATTTGAATAAATGACCATAACTTTAATCGCACTGCAGAGTTGCATTTTGAAGCTACAGATCTGTTGTTAGAAAAATATTACAGCTCTTAGCTACTTAAATGAAACAACAAAAAAATAATCAAAGACATTTATTCTTTCCGAGTTTGAGCACTATATCAGGAGTATTTTTTATTCATTATCACTTAGAGAAAAAATCGCTATTTAAGGCAACTTTAAGATTCAATAAAAAATTGAGAGAATCTTTAAAGGTGTTGACGAATTTTTCGATTTTCGAAAATAGAAATTAATAATTGAGTTATATTTACAAATAAAACTTTAGTCACTTGGGCACCTACTTTAGAAATAAAGCTTTTTTTTTGGAGAGAATTCAGGACCTATTTAAGGTATTTTTTTAGGATTTGTCCTTTCAGTATAAGACTATATAAGACTTGTAAGCCAATTTTAGTTTTTGCTTCAAAATATTTCTAACAAAAAAAAAAATGTTAAAGACTTTAATCTTGTTTTCAATTTCAAGTTCATTAAAGGAAATAACAGCCACTAGCAAAATAATTATGTTTTTCATATCATATCAAAAGATAATCATTTAACACTTAAGAAACATGTTATAATCGCTGGCAATTCTTCAGAATTTCATTGCAACTTATGTTTTTTTTATTTTTTTTTTTTGCACAAAGAAAATAAACAAAAAAAATTCCCCAGAATTTTCATTTTCTCTAACCACAAAAAGAAATAAAGAAAAAAAAACGCCAACTTCAATTGAAAATGTTAAAAACAAAAGTCATTTTCTTTAGTCAGGAAAAACTCGTTTTGGAAAGTAGAGAAAAAAAAAGGAACAAAACTTAACAAATGATGCAACCAGAAACCAAGTGAAGCCAACCAGCCAGTCGTCATCATCAGTATCAGTAGAACAGGGAAAACTCAACCTCACTTTTCATTTTTCTTGTTACACAAAAACATAGAGAACTTGAAAAACAGACTAACCTATAGAACAAAGGAAATATGCACTACCTACATACATATCTACATATGTACGTTCCAATGGGAAAATTAAATGTACCATAGAATCATGACGACGTGATGATTATGATGATGATGATAATAATGATGATGAAGATGATGACCAACCAAATAAACAGTAGCAGCACAATAAACAACTTTTTGTCTTTTTGTTGGGTAATGATGTTATGGAATATATTTGTAAAATATAAATTGCATATGATTGCGTTGGGAGTAGTGAGTGGCGCACTTATATACATACTTAGATAATATTCACTGAGGCCCCAGTTGTTATAGGCAAAGAACATGCCAATGGATGGGATATAAAAAAAGCAAAACAACCAACATAGAACAGGTCATTGAAACTGAGGCGTTCGTTTGTTCGTTCGTTCGTTCGTTGCTTTTATTAACTCAAACCTTAATCGTCTGCAATTCCCTACTAATGCTTGTGCTCTGCCAACCCAAACCCTCCACCCCCCCCTCTCTCACTCACTCTCTCTCTCTCTTTCTCTATCACTCTTTGCCAGCAACAATCATTAGCAAGCAGCAAATATGCTTTAGAGCACCAGTATACAAGTTTTGTTGCAAGTTCCCTAATGCTTTTTGCTGCTTTATTATTCTAATACAGAATTGTTATGTGTATTTTCATTTGTTTGCACCAACTCTTGTGCGCTGCCTAAGAGCCCCCTTGTTAATGTCTGTGCTGTACAAATGCTCTACACCCCTCTTTACACTTTTCCATCTCGATTGTTCACGAATATTCTGGTGTAGTTTTCCATTAGACTTGCAAATATTACATTGAGGCATTAATGCAACATTTATTCAGTTTTGTGTGATTTTCTATTAAAATTTTTTTCGTATTGCGGCAGTGTCAAGTTTAGGTGGTCATGAACTTTATTTTCAATGGCGCAACAAAAAAAGTTGCAACAAATGAAGTAACGAAAACAAACAAAACTATTCAATGGCGAGTAGAGTTAAATGAGAGTTGTTAATATAAAAGTAAAGGTGATATCAAGGGGTAACCTGTATACCGGAAATCCAGCAGTAAATTCCGCGACCGTGCCCCTAAATTCTTCCTTTCGCTTATATCACAATAAAATATTAAAAATGTGGAACTCATACAGTTTTAAGAGGATTTTGGAATTGGAAAACCCTATAGTGCTCACAATCACAGAAGAAGTGAAACATAAAAAGTTTCTTCTTTCACATTGGACTCATCCTTATAAACTTCGTCAGGTAAACTATTTTGCTGATATTTCAAATAAGGCACAGATTAAACTAATAGTTTGAGAGTTCAGAGGTTTGAGAGAAGCAAAGATAAGATAAGGAAGGGAAAATGACATTTAGGAAAAGAAAATTCTTATTTATGAATAGCCAAGGATAGATAGGCTAGATTAGGTTAGGTGACACAGCCGGTTTTGTATTCAAACCGATTCACTTGGCTTCTTGTGGTCTGAAAATGGAATGAGCAGGAAGATCCTTAAGGTTCTTTGCTGGATACACACCCCGTCTAGTGCAAAACCATTCCGAATCTGAGATAGAGGAAAATACATTCGACTATCTTTGTGATTGCCCTGTACTATTACGCAGACGCAATAAATGATTTGGCTTTTTTTTCTTTCAGAATATTGAGGACTTGAGGGTTGTAGAAGCTATGCCGTTTATCAAGTTTGCTAGGCTCACAGGACTAATTAGAGGGACTGATTAGAACAGAGCTATATACACCGGAAAATATCAGAGGAGTCACTATGGATCAATAATGATCTTGTGAACCTATAAAAAACAATCATGTGTGATCCTCTCTAACCTAACCTAACCTAACCTAACCTAACCTAAAGTATGCAGTACCTTTAAATCGGCAAAAAAAATCGGCGTAGTTTCACTGTTTTTTCTTTACTTTCTTTGGCAAATAAAACATTTTTGAGGGAAAAAAGTATCCTATATTAGAATCAGGATACTAAGGTACCTCCTTAGTATCCATCCAGTAGTTTTTACGTGAAGCGAACACAAACAAAAGAAAGCAAGACAGACTTACAAACAGGAAATGAGTTACTTTTTTATTATATGTATAGATACCTTCGCTCTTCTCGAAAAAAAAAAAACTTCTAGCAGAGACATGACCTAACCAGGAGCCTGTTACCGACCTCCACCGGTAGGAGGTTTAAGTCAAACTTCTGACAGTATTCTATGTTACGATGCGCGATACCCTTTTACCTGCCAAACGATGGCGGAGTTAGACGATAGTGGACTAATTAGAATCTTTCTCCCTTCTAAAAACGTGTTTTTATAAAAAGTTAATAATATTCATCAATAATAAAGGAGGAAGAAAAATATGTAAATGGTTTTTATATTAAACCAAATAACGTTCTAAAAAACATAGACAAATAGCATGTCAAACTTCACTTTTACTCGTATGAAGCTCGAATTCCAAATCCAACTTTCAAACAAGAAATATAAAAACGTAAAGAAAAACGTATACAAATCAAATTTGCAATTTGTTCTTCTAAAAACATTAAGGAAAAAAAATAGAAAATACAGAACAAAAACAACAACAACAATGCTGCACTTCAGAAACTTGAACTTTGTTTTACTATTCATTCCTATAAAACAGAATACAAATACGACAACAACATCATCATTTCTTTTTTTTTTTTGTTTCATTTACGTCATCATCAACACGAACATCATTATTTTCGTTATCATTTCGAAAAATGCTCGTAAAGAAATGCAGCAAAATAACAACAAAAGAAACAGCAGCAAACAACAACCACAACAAAAAAAAAATACATAAAATGAAATAATCATTTTCAAGCTCAAACAACGCGGTGAAGGTCATTGCTACCAAAAATTGTAACTCCCTTTGCCCTACTCTACTAGCAGGCATTTTTTTTCTACACAAACACACACTACACTACACACTACCAAACCAAGGCATGCTGTAACATGCACACACACACACACGTATTTTTGCGAATGTGTATGTGTTACAATGTTTGTTTTTTGCAAATGGAATGCACTCACACACACACACACACACACAGACACAAAAAGCACACAAACAGACCCATTATGTGCAGAATTGGATAACAAAAACAAATTAAAAAAGAGAGTAGCAACATTTAGAGAGTATGATTACAATGAAAGAGATGTAATAAATTATATGGACAAGAGTAAGAAAAACTATTCATAGATGAACTTTAAGATCACTACAATAAATTATTTTTTCTTATAACAAACCAAAATGTAAAACAGTTCTGGGTTTGATAAGCAACTCACGAGTCCTTTCCATTATTTCTTAAGTAAGATCAGGTCTGCTAAGTTTGGCGACTCAGTCTCGCATTGGATTTAAAGTTGTTATGGATTATCGCGTTTGTGCGAAGTTTATTTGTTCTTTTATTTTGAATGTTTTGATGGAGTACCATAAAAACTCGGTAGAATTACTCAGACACTGTTTGACTGATTGACGACTAGTGAAGTACATAAAAAACTCAGAAGAAGACGGCTGAGGACCCGTTAAATTTAGATGTAGATTTCAGGAATTCTTTCTTCTTATACGAAACTTTAGAGCGAAAAGTAGTTCTTGGATCGGCCTGCTATTTGGGTGACATCCTAGCAGTATAATTTTTATTTATTCTTTTATGATCAAGGATATGGTGGAGTACCATAAACACTCAGGTGAATTATTATACTGGTTCAGCGATTGAAGACTGGTGAAGTACAAAAAAATTCAGAACAACCCTGGTGGAGAACAGTTAAATTTAGCTGTAGAATATAGAGGTTTTTTTTCCTCTACGAATGTTCAGATAGATGAGCAGTTTTTGGAACAGGCTGCTATTAGTGTAATATCCTGGCAGTATAACTTTTATTTGTTTTTTTAAAATGGACGTTTTAGTGGAGTTCCATAAAAACTCAGACAAATTATTACACTGTTCGATTGATTGACGACTGGTAAAGTACATAAAAAACTTAGAAGGAGACTGGTGGAGAAGAGTTTAATTTAGGTATATAATTTAGAGCTTTATTTTTCCTATACGAAAGAGTATATCGATGAGCACTTTTTAGAACAGGCTGCTATTTGTGTAATAACCTGGCAATAGAACTTTTATTTGTTCTTTTAAGATGAACGTTTTGGTGGAGTACCATAAATACTCAGAAGAATTATTACATTGTTCGATTGATTGACGACTGGTAAAGTACATAAAAAACTTAGAAGGAGACTGGTGGAGACCAGTTTAATTTAGGTATAGAATTTAGAGCTTTCTTTTTCCTATACGAAAGTTTATATCGATGAACAGTTTTTGGAACAGGCTGCTATTAGTGTAATAACCGGGCAATAGAACTTTTATTTGTTCTTTTAAGACGAACGTTTTGGTGGAGTACCATAAATACTCAGAAGAATTATTACAGTGTTTAATTGATTGACGACTGGTGAAGTACAAAAAAAACTAAGAAGAAGACTGATGAAGACCAGTTAAATTTATGTTGGTGTAGATTTTAGGAGTTCGTTCTTTTTATACGAAACTTTAGATCGAGATGCAGTTCTGGGATCGGGCTGCTATTCGTTCGACATCCTGTCAGTATATTTTTTTATTTATTCTTTTAAGATGACCCTTTTGGTGGAGTACCATAAAAGCTCAGACGAATTTTTGGAGTTCTTTCTTCTGAAACGAAACGTTACATCGAAGAGCAGTTCGTGGACCGGAAAGTTTAGATCGAAGAGCAGTTTTTGTAACAGGCTGCTATTAGTATAATATCCTGGCAATATAGCTTTTAGTAACTCAGCACAAAATTTATAAGGCTTAGAGGTTATAAACAGCATTGGGCTGATATACAACCCAAGCAGAGGAGTCGTGGAAATTTGTGGCCGAAATTGTAAGTGTTGCAGCCCTCCTTCTTTATCAAGAGATAGACCAGCTCCTTGGAGTCTCGATATATGGTTTAATGGGGTCCCTTGTTTAATTTTGATGCTTCCTTAGCTCCAATATGTTAACAAGCATAGTGCAACCTTTTAGAGAACATCCGGGAACAGCTGAGCACACATGCCCATTATCTAAAATCTATCGTAATTACCAGCATGGCTTCCTCTGCGAGTAGGTTAGTTTTTATTGACTACATGAGTGTCTGGCCAAGAAAAGTAATATGTTTCCTTCTTAGTCGAATGTAATCACTGTCATTAGGATTCTTGTTTAAATACTTTGCGCATGTTTTGGGATTTCTGCTTTAACCAAATGTTAATATACCAGAGCGCTCTCTGTCATTCTTAGAATTTAATTCGGGTCGCATTTGAAAATCTTCTAAGCTTGAAGCTAAGGCAAATATAAGTTTGGAAGCTACTAAAAAGTCCCTTCATTTATACGACTGTTAACTTCATTTGTGGCAGTGTTTCTCTTTGTGGCTTTTTGAGGCAAAGCTTCGATCAAGTTGAATACCAAGGTATTTGTAATTTGAGAATTAAGTCTTGTGGGAATGAGCTGAGATCATGTTTGTTCTTTAATCTTTAAAGGAAAGAATGGACCTCCTTATCTGCAGGGTGGCTGATGAATTTTGCTACATTAAGGGAATTACCTCAATTACCGTTCGAATGGATTGCTTTAAATCATCCACATTTGTTGGTTTTCTTTTGTAAACTTCCTGTTTGCAATAACCCAAAAAAAAAAAAATCAGGCAGGTGCAGTAAGGTCAGGAGACCTGGGGGGACATTGGGGTATTTTCGCCGCAATTCTGTCATAACAGGCATGACTATTAGACATGGTGTCCCATCCTGTTAAGATCACACAGAGCGGAAAGGGATTTTCTTTCGGAGTAGTTCGGCAAAGAAAAACTCTTTCAACATCTTTAAGTAACGGTCTCTATTGACTGTAACAGTAAGACCGTTTTCTACGAGAAACATAAGGCCTGACAAGTGAAAGCAGCGCACTATCCAAATTTTTGTATCATTGTCCCAATTCTCCATTTTCGTTAAATCTATAAAATAAAATAAAAATGGAACAGGTTGGCTACACAGAAAAAAAGTTATTACGTTTTTGGTAGCAGCTTTCATCAGCCACCCTAAACAATGATTTATTCGCATGAATACAATAATCTTTTTGGAATATAAATTTTGATTGCATTAAGACTGAGTTTAATTCCCGAAAGTTTACTTGCAGGCTTTAGGAAATCGGGACCCATAATTAACCCCAGTAAAACAAAAATTCTGAATGTAAGAGTCGATACTTTAGAACCTCTTAATTTATGGGTTAATGCTACAGCAATGCAAAGTAGGTATACATTTTGATAAGTGCCTCGATAGACCGGTTGGTAGAGCGCTAATCTATCAGTCTGAAGATTGTGGGTTCGATTCCCACCAAAGACTCTGAGTGTTTTTTTCAGACAAGCAAAAAGCTTAGCAGAGGTAGTATTGTCTCTAACAAAAAAGTCAGTCGCATTCAGCACCTCGCTTGTCCGCAGAAAAAACCCAGAGTCGTTAGCGATAATCGAACCCTTAACCCCCAAACTGATAGACTAGCTCGTTACCATTTAGTCTTTCGAGGCATTTCGACTGAATGCAAATGCAGATATGTTGTCAAAAGCAGACCAAATAATTCTTGGAGCAGAAGTAGGTAGTCTTAACTGGCAGTGAGTTGTTCATACTCTGCGTGGACATGTTGGCAATGTTGCTAAACAATCATTAAGATGAAACCCTTTTCAACAGTCAGGCTGGTAAGCAGCTGGCAGACTTAGCATTATATGGCGAGATGCTTCTCAAAATTCAAAATGAACAAAATCAAAAATCACATTCGTTGGCGATCGGTTGTTATTAACGCCCTATGCTCCAATGGGAGTTAAAGGAACTCCTGTATATATCGGGTGGTTAAATTTTAAGGGCAGATGTTGAATGTGAACCACACCTAAACCTCAAGTTTTTTTCTGCCATTAATTTGACATTTCTAAATTTCAGACTAACTCAATTTGAACCATGGAATTTTACACAATCGAGCAAGGCGACAAGAAATGGCAACAGTGGATGATTAATTTTCGAAAAAAAAAATCATCTTCAGTGATGAGGCACATCTTCACCTTAGTGGATTCGTCAATAAGCAGAATTGCTTGTCGAAAAACCAATGCACCCACAAAGAGAGACTGTTTGGTGCGGTTTATGGGCTGGCGGCATCATCGCGCCGAATTTTTTCCAAAATGAGGCCGGTCAGGCTGTTACTGTGAATGGTGTTCGCTATCGTGAGATGATAAAGAATTTTTAACGGCCCGAATTGGAAGATATGGATGTAGACGATATGTGGTTTCACCAGGACTGTGCCACTGGCCACACAGCTAACGAAACAATGTCTCTTTTGCGTTTCAAATTCAATGGCCATGTTATCTCACGAGGTGGCGTTGTCAATTGGTTGCCAAGATCTTGTGATTTGACACCGTTGGACTTCTTTCTTTGGGGATATTTGAAAGAGAAGGTGTACGTCGATAAGCCAGCAACAATTAAAGAGCTAAAGGATGAGATAATTCGGCAAATTAACGGCGTAGAACTTCAATTATGATGCAGCGTCATCAAGAATTTGGAGCATCGGTTGGAGGTGTGACGGCCATTTGGCCGATATTTTGTTCTATACATAATTAAACCATACCAATATTATCAAAATAAAAATGAATGGCAATAATTTCCAAAATAATTTGTGTTTTATTCAAGATCTACATCGGCCCTTAAAACTTAGCCTCCCTTTATATTAAGGAAAAATTTGAAGAAATATTTATTTGCTTAAACTTTCTTGTAAGTTGATATCAAACCTAGAACAATATTTTTTTCCCTGATGTAGAGCACTTGTAATCTCACGAAGTTGGCATTTAAAATTCTATCTCACTCTCTCTCTTTTCGCATAATTTCTTTACAGAACTAATGCTCTCAGAGCTGCAAAATGACAAATCCCCATAGACGACAAATTTTGCATTTTAAAAATTGAGTTCTGTTCACACTTCCATTTATAAAAAAAATATTTGTCTTAGGTCTGTGGATTTGTAGTGAAGTATGAGTATGGCTGGGTTTTATTGCATACTTACTCGTATAGGAAGAGACACAGATAGAGAGAGAGAGAGAGAGAGTCATACAGAAAAACAGCAATGACAAACTGCTACCACTACTACTACTACTACTGCATTTATTTACAGGTTCAATGTCTGGTGGTTGACCTACCCATGCCATTTATTTTTCCCTGCCTACATGCCTGCATACACTTGCACACTTTACAATGGGATTAAATAAAAAAACCGAGGAGTTTTCAATACAAAATCGCCTTAAATTTAAACTCCCCATTAAAAAAAAAATTATAGCTCGATGACAAAGAATATTTTGCAAAATAATTAGATTTTTATTATTAAAGAACCAAAAAAATGCATGTTGGCAAAATGTGTCAATAAAACTTTTGGGCAACGGAAACACGTGTCCCTGTTCTCTCAGCCAACCCCGTTAATTCTTAAATAATGGCCAGCATAACCTCACAATTTACATACTCGTACATGAACAAATCCTGGCAAAAAATTAACAAAAAAATATGTTTTATGCTGTTTTCAAATAGACCAAATTTAAAATTCTTCATTAAGGGTTGTGCAAAAACGACAATAACAACAAAATAAACATAAAATGTTGTACATTGTCTGTCTTAAAAAAAAAACTTGTATTAGCAAGTGCATGATTATGTGTAAGACTCTTAAGGATATAAAAGCATGTCTGGCAAAGTAGCACACATACTACACATTTATTTTACACAAATAAGCTTTTTTATTTTATTTATAACTAGCTGTGCCCACACACTTTATGTGCGTCCTGACAATATTTTTTTTGGTTTTTTCTTTGCAAGTAATCCACCAAAAAATTCTGAGACTCTTCGTATTTACTTTACATAAAGTTACCCATTCCTGGATGAAATTGTAAAATTTATATAAAATTCTAAAAACTATTGCAAAACTCTGTAAAAGGTGTTTAAAATATTTTAATGATTTAATAATGCAATTCCACAAAGTAAAAATACAAATCAAATACAAATTTTATTCAATTGGCTATTTGGCAGTAAGTAATTCATATTTTGTCATTATTTTAAAACAGCGCCATCTGTTGCGTAACTGTGTTTAAAATATACCGCTTTAAAAAATAAAAGATGCCTTAAAGTATGCACTACCTTTAAATCGATTAAAAAACATCGGAGTACTTTCATTGCTTTTTATCCACTTTCTCTTGGAAAAAACACAATTTTGCGGAAATCAAGTATCCTATATTGGAACCAGTATACTAAGGTACCTCCTTACAAAATTTTGTTAAAATCGATCCAGTAGTTTTTAAGTGATGCGAACGCAAATGAAAAGCGGTCAGACAGAAATAAGATTTTTTTGCGGAAATCAAGTATCCTATATCGGAATCAGGATGCTAAGGTACCTCCTCACAAAATTTTGTTAAAATCCATCCAGTAGTATTTACGTGATGCGAATACAAAAAAAAAAAAACAGACCGACAGACAGGAAATGAGTTACAATTTTATTATATATAAAGACGCCACGTCGCGGGCGTCCTCACAATATTTAGCTCGATTTGGCTTTGAAAGTATTCCACACCAATTGAAAGACACTTACTTCTATAGTAGTTCAATTATGGTTTATGTATTTACTTTATATAAAAGGTACCCATCCCTGGATAACATTTTAAAATTTATAAAAAATTCTAAAAATTATTGTAAAGCTCTGTAAGAGATGTTTAAAACAATGTAATTCCACAAAGTATTAATATAAATTTTATTTAATTGGCGCCATCTGTTGCTAAATTTGCTTTAAAATATCCACTTTATAAAAGGTGCGCAACCGTGTTTAAAATATCCCAGTTTTAAACCGATAATATCAGTACTTTTAAACCGGAAATTACGTACTTTCACTGCTTTTTCTCCATTTTCTCTTGGAAATAAGATGGGGAAATCAAGTATCCTATATTGGAATCACGATACTAAGGTACCTCCCTACAAAATTTTGTTAAAATCCATCCAGTAGTTTTTGCGTGATGCGAACACAAACGAAAAGCAGACAGACGGAAATGAGTTACTATTTTATTATATGTATTTATATGCATGCAACATTTGCTCTTAAAAATTGGTGTGAGCTTCAAGAAAACTTATTAAGATTTTACCAACTGATTTTTAAAATAAAATATTTCTGTAGCTACCCTTAGGGCAAATTTCACATTTTTTACACTTTACCTTCAGTTGGTTTTTACAAAAAATTTTGTTTAAAAACTACAAACAAAAAAAAAAAAACTTGGCCGAAAGTAAAAATAATAACAAAAAAATAAAAAAATACAATCAAGCTAAAAATAATCGTTTATTTTAATTTTTTGGGGTTGCAAATAGAAAAAAACTTATTTAAAAGCTCATAATTGCGTTGTAGATTTTCTATTTTTTTCTTAACACTAACCAGGACTAATTGGGGGGAAAACAAAAAAAAAATATACAGGGTTGTATATAATGTATATTTTACACATACATACATATGTACATTATAATACTACTGTAACGGGACCGCATCACGAAATATATTTTTTTAATTTTATTGCGACTGTAGATAGATATCAATTCAAAATACAAATACTGTCTGTCTGTCCCGCATCACGTCAAAACTACCCCATAAGTTTTAATACAATGTGGGGGTACCTTAGTACCTGCTCCAATATACAGCATACCTATTAACCCAGAAAATATCCCGTTTTCAAGAGTAAACAGCGAAGATAAATAAAAGTACGAAAAATGACTAATTAGCAGTACCCGCCATGTCGCACATAGGGCCATTTTGTCAATCTAGCCGGACATTACTTTTTTTTTAGCTTATATTGGCTCTAAAAATTTACTGAGTACCCCTAAATTAATCAAACTTGTAAAAAGAATCTCTTATGGTCATAGGCTATTAAAGCTATAAAATAAGAAACAGCGGACCAGGGAGCAAAAAGTTCCCCTTGGAAGAAGTAATCTTACCTCTAAAAAATTCAATTTTTTTTTTTAAGTTTTCCCATACTGTTGTTTAGCAAATGCTACTTTTATGGTTAGCGAATGTTGCGAAAAACCTTAAAGTGGAGCCAGGATATTCTCAAATGCAATTTTCGCCCCGTCCCGCCCCCTTTCGTGGGCGGTGACATAAAATATTATTTGCAAAAATAATGTAATTATTACCAGAAATGGATTACTTGCGCATTGATATGTTAAAATTAAAAATGTTTAATTTTTATGGGCAGGGGGATGTATCCCTCCAATCACACCCCCTAAAATGACCATGTGAATTATTTTTAAATTTTTTTGTTTTTTGCTAATTTTCAAGAATTATTCATTTTTAGCTTTCCTTTCGAAGAGAAGAATATTAATAAAAATATTTTTTGTAATCTATTGCTTTATAGTATTTAATTTATCTGAAAATAATTCATTTATTCATAATTGGCTGTGCCCGCCACTTCATCAGCGTCCTTATTTTGCTTTGAAAGTAATCCACTTAAAGACTCTTACTTTAATAGTGCTTCAAATATGGTTTGTGTTATTACTTTATATAAAGGTACCCATCCCTGGGAAATTACTCAGAAACATAGGCTTTATATAAAAATCTGAAATTCATATAAAATTCCAAAATTATTGTAGAGTACTGTAGATAGTGTTTTAAAATACCGATGGCAAAACAAAAAGTTGCTGCCAAGTTTGCAATACCATTGAAGCGGTAAAATTGCGTACTTTCACTACTCGCTCTCCCTCTTTCTGAGTAATGAGATATTTTTACAGAGAAAAAATATCCTATATTTGAAACACGATACTAAGGTACCTCTCCATAAAATTTTATTATAATTCATTAAGTAGTTTTTAAGTGATGCGAACACAAACAGACAGACAGGGAGGCAGAAAAACACAGTTTTATTATATGTTTAGATAATAAATAATTAACATTAGTAACAATAAGTTTTATTCAAAATAACAACAATGAAATTTATAATCAAGCTTAAGTTCGTTTTTAACAGTTAATTTATTTAAAACAATTTAAAAACCATATTTATGACCGACAAAAAGGTTTCCTACTCGTATCTGTCTATGCAAGATGAAAACAGATACTATACTTACATATGTCCAAATTAACAAAAGAAAGAAATAATTTTTATTTTTAAGTTAAAAATAAAACTCAAGAAATAATTTTTATTTTCTAAGCGAAATATAAAACTTGGAAAATAATCCTTATTTTCTAAGTGAAATATAAAACTCAGAAAGTAATTTTTATTCTTCAATCAGAAAATAAAACTTAAACATCAAGCATTAAATGGCGAGCAAAGAATAAAACTCAGACAATAATTTTTATTCTCTGAGCAGAAAATAAAACTCGGAGAATAATTTTTATTTTCCAAGCGAAAAATAAAACTCAACAAGTAACCATTGATGTCTGAGGAATAAATAGAACTCGAAAAATAATTTTTATTTTTGATTTTTTTCAATAAAACTTAAAAAATAAAAATCATTGGCGGAACGGACAGTCCCCTTAAAGACGATTGCAATGGTGTACTCTTTGTACATGTAGCATATTCCTAACATAATGATTTTTTTTCTTTTAAAATGTGATGGATAATCATTATTTGCGATCCCTGACACTTATTATTACTGACACAGTAATAAAAAGTAACGCTTCAAAAGATATGGCCATCTAGCTTAAACAATATCGCCTAGGGGACACTCTTTAATATACAATTTTAAATTAAACACTTATTTGCAAATTTCAAATGTCTGTCTAAAAAGCGGTTCAAAAGTTTGGCCATATGCATCAATTTACATTAATTATTGAGACACCCTTTAAAATTTTAAATATTTATAAATTTTATTATACGGGACATAGTAGTGGAGATTCTCTCTAATTTTCAAGTGTTTGCCTATAAGGGTTCAAAAGATAGGGCTAGATAGGTAAAATTATATCAATTATGGGGACACCCTTTAGTTTCCAAATTTAAATTATATACTTGATGTTATAAAGGAATTAGATATACAGGTTCTTTGTAAATTTCAACCGTCTCTCTGTTACGGTTCAAAAGTTTGGCAATATACATCAAATTACATCAACTATTGGGACATCCTTTAACTTCTAATTATAAATATTTAATTTTTGATTATAAATATTGGACATTCTGTCCAATTTTCAAGTGATTGTCTACAATGGTTTAAATGGTTCATATATTTAAATTGACGTCACATATGGGGACACCGTTTCATTTTTAAGTTTATTTTTTTTATTAATTTCTGTTATTGGCAGCTATAGTGATATGCAGTTTTTAAAAATTTTAAAAGGGTGCTCTTTACGGTTCATAATACACGTAAAAACATGTATGTTGTTTTGAGGACACCCTTTAATTTTCAAAATTCTGAACTTCTTTTAAAATGGGACCAATCTGTAAGCATTTCCTTTATAATAAAGAAAAAAATTTAAAATCGGTTCAAAAATGACTGAAGTCTGCGGGCACACACATAAAATGAAAGCAACATTCAGACGAATTGATAACCTCCTTCTTTTTTTGAAGTCGGTTAAAAAGAGGTGAAATTTGGAAAAAATCGCTAAAAAAATGCCGCAACATTTTTTTTCTACAGTATAAAAGTAGAGATCGTATATTCTATAGTGATATATAACATTTTGAGGATCGCTATGGAGATCAAACTCAAAAACCTTTTCAATTTTTTTTTTTTTTTTGAAAAAAAAATGAACAAAAAAATCCTTTTTTAACCGACTTCAAAAAAGAAGGAGGTTATCTATTCGTCTGAATGTTGCTTTTTTTTATGTATGTAACCGCAGAACTCAGCCATTTCTGAACCGATTTTAAAATTTTTTGCTTTATTTGAAAGGTTATGCTTCAAGGTTGGTCCCATTTTAAAAACAGTTCATTATATTAAAAATTAAAGGGTGTCCCCATACAACATACATGTTTTTTACGTGTATTAAGAACCGTAAAGGGCAGCAAATTAAAATTTAAAAAAATTGCGTGCCGCTATAGCTCCCAACAGCAGAAATTAATAAAAAAATAAATTTAAAATTTAAAGGGTGTCTCCATAGGTGACATAATATGACCTATTTGGGTCTATCTTTTGAACCGTTATAGACTAAACCTTGAAAATTTGACAGAATGTCGACTACTATGACCGTTGTAATAAAATGTATAAATACTCAAAATTTTAAATTAAAGGGTTCTCCAATAGTTCATTTAATTTGATGTATATGGCCATACTTTTGAATAGTTGTACACAGACCGCTGAAATTTACAAAGAACCTGTAGTGCTAAGTCAGCTATAACAAAAAGTATAAAATTTTGAATTTGGAACTTAAAGGGTGTCCCAATAGTTAATGTAATTCTATGTATGTGGCCAAACTTTTGAACTGTTAGAGACAGACAGCTGAAATTTACAAGGAACCTGTATTGCAAAGTCCACTATAGCAAGTATACAATTTGAAGTTAGAAATTAAAGGGTGTCCCCATAAATTACGTAATTTGATCTATATGACCCTATCTTTTGAACCGTTAAACACAAACACTTGAAAATTAGGCAGAATGTCCACTACTTTCTCTGGTATGATAACAAATATAAATATTTGGAATTATAATGTAAAGGGTGTCCCAATAGTTCATGTAATTTGATATATATGGTTAAACTTTTTAACCGTTATAGACAGATAGTTGAAATTTACAAAGAATCTTTGTGACCAAGTCCTCTATAACAACAGGTCTTTAATTTAACATTGTAAATTAAAGGATGTCCGAATAGGTGATGTTATTTGATCTGTGTGCCCTATCTTTGAAACCGTTATAGACAGAGGCTTGAATGGTGTCCCCATACAAGACGGATGCTGGTGAAAATAACTTAACTTTTAAACAGTAATAGGGAGAGGCTTGACATTCAATAGTCTTTATTTTTTTCCCTCTAATTTTGGCGCATCTTTTATTTGGTTTAAATCTAATTCTTACAGATTACTTCTTACATTTTTAGTTTAGAATTGGTGCCCTTCTATCTGTTTTGAAGTCGGTTTTTTTTTGCAAGAATTATTTTAATTTCGAAAGAAATTTTTTATCATAAAAATTTAAAATAAAGTTTTTCGATAAATTAATATAAGTAACTGCTGAAATAGCCTTTCATAGAAAAAAAAATCAACACAAAAAATATATTGCAAAATCGTATAAAGTCAGTAACTCAACTTTCCTGGTTTTAACACGGTCCCAAAACGTCAAATCTCAAGCAAATGCCTTGAAAATTCACTATACGATTTAAAATTTTGTTGTCTATCGAGCTGCGAGCTTAAATTTCTCTCGAGTTTACCTGTTATGAATTCGCCTTGGTTTAGACCTAAATCGCAGAAAGAGCGATTTAGTGTGATGTTGCCCTGCTCAACAGTGGCACCAATAAAGAAAGAAAGGGGTGTGAGCATGGTTCTGCCAGTCTTTTTCGGAAATTGCTACTATTTGTGTCGCTTTGCACAATTAGGTCGTTGGTAGATGCATTGTTTTCATGTTAGAACTATTCCACCGGTGGAATTTAATTGTCTTGTTGACTTCTAATACCTTAATGATAATGTATACACCAGTCCCTGAGGCTAGAAGGGGCCTGAAACTAATAAATAAGAACCTTTAAGGTCTGACTTGTGTCCAAACAACTTTTACCCCGGCAGTGGATAGCGCCACTGGAATTTCCACAAATCTTTGTGACCGATTTGTGGTGATGCCTTTTGGGGACTAACGTCGTCTCTGTGGTTTATACCTAAATTGTAGGAAGTATGATTTTATCCGGTGCGCTATTACTCTCTTAACAGAGACACAAACTGCGTGTTAGAAGATCAGATAGTCTCCAACCACTAAAGAAGGGGATGAGCATGGTCCTGGCAGTTATGATTTAAAATTGCTAATTATTGTTTCGCTATGCGCCAAAAGGGCATTGTTTTCACCCAGTGGTAAGACCACCTCGTCAGGTACTGACATAAATCTGTATCACAGATACCTCTTTAGTAAAAAATATGATGTTCATTATGATCTTGGAAATGCCTTACTAAAGCGAAAGTCGTCTTTAAGTATGGTTGAAGATGAATTTTTTCTAAGTTAAAAAATAAACTTCATCTCCACCACACTTTCTTTCAATTCCAATATTCATCTCAAAATATAATATTGTGTTTGCATTACCCCCCACTACCCCATCCTATTTTCACTTATCACAACATCCCATTCACTTTTCATTGTGGCGTTGTGATTACTTTTGCTTAACAAACTTCACAAAAACTGGTTCTTCTTTGTCCACACGCACACTTTCACAAGTTTCTATCCATTATGTTTCCCAACTTTTTTCTCCGCCTCCTCCGACTACTTCATCATCAACATGTGCATATCTATTGCCTTCTTCTAGAAGTTTTTACTTTTTTAAAACTACACACATGAGTTAGTCAAGGGTTTTTTTTTTTTGTTTTCTCTCATATTCTATGCAACATTAGAATATCATTTAGATTTTTCTATTTTCTTCTTTTTAGTTCGTTCATAGAATTTTCATGTTTTGTATTCTAATACAATGTGCTTTATTCGCTGGAGTAGACAAAGATTAAGTGTATGTGTATTTAGTGTGGCAAGTTATAGGGTGAACCAAGGCTTACGCAAAAAATCTCAATGTAGTAAGGGGTTTCCTGGTACATTATAGCGTTAAGCTAAATTAAGCTAGGATTATACCAAAATTTATTTTATCTAAATAATTTTTGTTTAAAAAAACTTTTCAAATTTATTTGTTAAGAACATTTTCGAACACCCTTTATTTGTTTTATGCTAAAAAATGCAACAATATTTTCAAACAGGAATGGCAAAGACCTTAGCCTTGACTCTTCTAATAGTTTATTAGCCTTATGGGTGAAAGAATGTTAACTGAATGTTGACTTAAGTGTTGGTTTTCAATGCAAAAAGAAATAGAGAAAAATTAAAAATAATTAGTTAAGTTTAATGATATGGCAGTCTAGAGACAATAAAACAGAACCAGAGAAATTGCAAAGAATTTATAAGGATACCAGGGAACTACTTTTTCATTTGTTACCCAAATTTTTTGATACAAATTAATACAGCAAAAATGATATCTATATCTAAATCTATATCTAAAGGGTTATCCATTTCGTGGTTTCAAAAGTATAGGGCTGGAAATCGACATCTGTCAAACTAAGTAGTTAAACCAAATTTTTTCTTTTCAGTTGAAAGTCTGACATTGACGAAAATGGATCGCTTAACTATCACACAACGCATAAAAATTATTAAAACCTGCTACAAAAATAGTAATGCTGGCACACCCACATATCGTGCTTTAAGTGGAGATTATGGTTTACATAATCGTTCGACTACGGCACGGCAAAATTGTGAAGAAATTTGAAGAGACTGGAGCGGTTACAGATATTGTAAGGCCTGTGCATCATCGTTTCGCTCGTTCCGCTGAAAATATCGCTGCTGTAAGTGAAAGTGTTGCCGAAGACCCGAATGTGTCGCCTGCAACAATCGTCGGGATTTAAAACATTTCCCCTACTGAACTTTAGAGAACCCCCGGGGATTCCAATTGTCACTGCAGTACATTGCAAATGCTTTGGCGCGGTTCTCTCGGGGAAAATAGGGGCACCAGACGCTAGGGTTTCTAGTACCAAAATCTGGAAGAAAATGTGTGTTGTTTTATAACACGGGTTCTCTTCGAGGTAACACGGGAATCCGTAGCCCCACAGAGAGCCTATTCCTCTCTGTGACCGGTTGTTGGTGAGGTCCCCTTCGGGGGTACACGTGGTGGTTGTGGTTTAAGATCGATTTATGTAGGTGTGGTGCACAGTCGATCAAGTGTGATGTTGCATTTTCAACAGAAGGAGTTGGATAGTCTCCAACCCCTAAACAAGAGGTTAGAACATGGGTCCATAGCTTGCCACGTTCTAAAAATGGCTACTCACTGCGACTGTGGGACATACCTAAAATGCGTATATCGTGCCTCTTACACAGGGCACGTTATCGTAGGATGCGCCGTTACTACACAGTGGGGGCGCTAGTCTACGTCTCTATTTCACACGGTGGTAAGAGCACCCGTCGAATAAGGGCCCACGGCTAGGTATCGACGCAAATTTTGACCACATCTGAAATTTAGAGAAAAACGACTCAATTTTCCTTATAACAACTTCAATACATGACATCGGTAAAAAGGCAGTAGATGTCTGCAAAACTCTTCATCTTCCGTTGGTAGTATCAAAAGAGCCATTCATTTAACCAGACTTCCCTGATATGTTCAGGACTTAGTCTCCCCTATCGCGAATATTTATTCCCATGAAAAAAACTTTCAAAAATTCTATCGTAAATAATTTCTATCGAGTAAATTGTTATTTGAATCATTCACGATAGCCAAATTTGGAAGTTTTTTCATGGGAATAATTATTCGCGATAGGAGTGATTATATTTCACTCTCAGGTATTACAGAGGGATCTGGCTCACTTGGTGCGAACGCCACGGGCTAGTTTTTCGAAGTTAGAATTTTAACACTTACATATGTATATGCAAGTAATTGAAGTCCTAAATGGATGATGGTGACAATATAATTGTTTATTTAGCCAAAATGATTACCTGCTTTATTAGATTCCTTGTGGCCTGCTAAGTCTTTGGCTTTTTCTTGTATTTAACTTTAAAATAAACCTTGATTTATTACTCCTACACAAATTGAACAAGACAATAACCAGACTTAATGCATTTGTGGCATGTTGTTTATATTCCCTAGACATTTTTTTTCTTTTCATTCATAACAAAGAAAGTTCCACTCGCCAACCACATGCACCAATTTATTATAACTTTCGTTTAAAACGTTAGTGAGTCATTGCGACAACAACAAAACAAAACAGACGACGTTGACTTAATTAAATAAAATAGCACTGCGCATAGGTACAATTTGCAACAACAACAACAACAAAAATGTAAATTATAATAATACTTGAATTTTCATTTCCGTTTCAGAGATACATGCCTGCAACAAAACGAAAACTTCTTTTAGCAAGAATTGTTTTTTGTTTTTTTTTTTGTTTTTGTATTTCAACAAAGTGCAGTCAACCATTAAAAACCAAAAAACCTAACAAAAAATAAGGCAAAGACTTAAACAAAAGAACACCAAAGTGCATGAAATGATATAAAATGAAATAAAAAAAATATCTAAAATCACCCAAAGCCACAGCAGACATTTAAAATGGGTGTGGGCCCTGGATCTATGCGTTTAAAATGAGGACTAAAATAAACAAACAAAAAACACTAGGAAAAGTAGGGAGTTTAATAAAAAAAAAAAAAACAAACAACCAAACAATTTCTCTAAACACAGGTGAGTTACCGGCGGCTTTGTTTAGTTTTCTTTTGTGTAACACAAAACAAAATCCCTCTGGCAACTTTGTTAAGGAGTTTAATTTGTTTTCTGTTTCATACATTTCATTCATACATATGTACACCTACTCCCTATTTTGTTATTTATGCATGTATTTCCATACAACTCTATTTCTGTTGTCGGTCGTAGCCATGTCAAGGTTATTGTACTTTATGTTATTTATACACATACATGCATATGCATACACACATGCATACTTGTATACGCCAACAATATATTTTTACACACATTCGATTGTTTACATGCGTTACAAAATCCCTTCATAACCAATTTATTTATTGCTTTGCCTATTACATCTCACTCTCCCTCTCTCTCTACGCTCTCTTTATTTCTATGAATTGCATTACTCCCCCTTTTAGCCTACCGTTACAACAATTTTAACAAATTAAAAGCATTTTTAAACTAGAATTTCAGGAATGGAAAAGTTGATATCAAGGGACCCTTTTTAGATAACATTTAGATATTATCAAGATAATCGTGTTACTCCCCTATTACTTTTCGATCCAATCTCAACGTAATTACGGCAACATTACCCTCATAGAGTCACGTGCTATAACTAGCCTATAATCTTGACTTGACTGTCGGCCCTCTTTCTTATCACGCAGTCTCTACTAATTGCTAGCATTTGTTCAAGACTAAGGTCCCCCATTGCATCCACATTTAACAAGCTTCTGCCAGTGGTCCTAAGTCTTATGTTAGCTAGTGCCGGACATTTACATACAAAGTGCGTTGCCGTCTGAAATTTCCTTGACCTTTCACTACTGCAGTTATCCAGCTTAGACTACTTCCATTGTATCCGAGTACCTCACTGAGCTTCCTGGCGCATGGGCTCCATTTGAGCCTGCCTAAAAGTAGTGGGGTTTTCTTTCACCTTTTCAGGTTTAATGAGTCTACCCATTGTAGGACCTTAGCTCGCATTATGCCATTATCCAGCGCTACTCTGGGTTCTGCTCAACAGAAATTCACAGTAGATCCCCCTTTTGCTAGTTGGTCTGCTGCTTCATTTTCAGCTGTGCCCATGTATGTTAAATTTTACATCATTAACCGAGGCACATCTGTTAAGTTGTAAAACACATTTCAAGTAGGCAGCAGCTCCAGCAAATCTGCCAGGTAAACGGAGACGTACTCCCCCAAAGGCAGGCTATACGACAACTTCAGCTCAGCTGAGTATACATCTACTGCAGCTCTACCGTCCATAAGAGAACCATAAGTAAAAACGCTTATGATAAAAGCGGGTAAAAAAGGAAAACTTACAGGAGAGCCGTTTAAACTTAAACTGTGGAGGAAAATCAGTGGATTCGACAATAAGCAGAATTGCAGCATTTGAGTGAATGATAATCCAAGAGTGATTGTCCACAAAGAGTGATTGTTTGGTGCGGTTTATGGAGTTGGCATCATCATCGGCCGTATTTTTTCCAAAATGAGGCCGGTCAGATAGTTACTGTGAATGGTGTCCACTACCGTGAGATGATAACGAATTTCTTATGGTCCGAATTGGAAGATATGGATGTGGACGATATGTGGTTTCAACAGGACGTTGCCAATTGCCCCACAGCTAACGAAACAAAGGCTCTTTTGCGCGACAAATTCAATGGCCTTGTTATCTCACGTGGTGGCGTTGTCAAGATCATGTAACTTGCTACCGTTGGACTTCTTTCCTTGGAATTATTTGAAAGACAAGGTGTACGTCGATGAGACAGCAACAATTCAAGAGCTAAAGAATGCGATAATTCGGCACATTAACGGCATAGAAACTCAATTATTCCTCAGCGTCATTGATAATTTGGAGCATCGGATGGAGGTGTGCCGCAGAGGTCGTGGCGGTCATTTGGGCAATATTTTGTGCCATACATAATTGAACCATACCAATATTATCAAAATAAAAAGAAATGAAAATAATTTCCTAAATAATTTGTCTTTTATTTAAAATCAACATCGGCCCTTAAAATTTAACCATTTATTTATATTTTTAAAAGTTTTCATTGGGGCCTTTCAACATAAATTATTAACCAAAACTATTTTAAATATTTTTGATACATAAAAAAATTAAATTTTCCATCCCTGTCGAATTTGCATGCCTTTAAATGGGTGGGTGGGTGTGTGCGTGTGTATTTATAAAATGAAAACAAAGGAAAATAAAATGGAAGAACCAAAGTTAGAAGTAAATAATAAAAAAACAAGAGTAAAAAAAGCACTGACTGAGTTGTTTGTTTTTGTTTTGGTATTTGCCTTTGAACTCCCTAGAGTTGCCAGATCAATTTGTTATAATACTGTTTAATTCTACAGAAAAAAATCTTAAAATTGACTTTATTTACTATATGTACTATATTTCGCCTAAGGTAGTTAATAGCTGTCCCGAACTACTTAAAGCATAGAGGTTTAAGTGCTACATTTAGCTTGACTATTAATGAATAAATAAAACTTCGGCAGCATTAGTTATGCTGGCAGCTCTAACTTCAGAATGGTGTGTAGAAGTTTAACCAGCTACTTTTTCTAAACTAACAGCGGAATGAAATCTCTGGTTTCTGGTCCACAGAAATTCACGGCAGATCCCCTTTTTGTTAGTGGGTCTGCTGCTTCATTCCCAGCTGAGCCTATGAGTCTCCTAACCGTCATCAATGTTACCTCATTAACTTAGGCTCATCTGTTAAGTTTTAAAACAAATTTCAGCACTAGTTTGGAGTATACGTTTACCTGCCTTATGCGTTTTATAACCCACTGGTTGTCAAGTGTAGTGTGAACCTTTCTTCCATACGCCCGGCATTCCAGCAAATGATCCAAGGCATGCATCAGCACAAGCAATTTTCCTAGTAAAGGGCGACATCTCTCCCAAGCGCAGACTAAAGGACAGATTTAACTCAGCTGTAAGGTTAAGGTGGTTGGTAGCTGTGCCGAGAACCTGAATGGATAGTTGCTTGGTCTTTAGTATGCGAACTCTAGAAAGCGGTCGACCTACAGTTTTAATTAGATTTACCCACGCATAAGGAGCTCTGCGTGGGTGGTCATCGTTATCTCCAACAATGGCGTCGGGAAGAATTGAGAATTGAGAAGAGGAACGCCTCACAAGGGCTGAACAGGTTAATCTCTAAATATTCTCCTATAGCGTTGAACCGGGATATTTCGATAGGGATGGACAAGGAAGCCCAGTTAGAGATGGAGAGGTTAATCCCTTTAGGAACTCCGATTACCACTGACCAAGGAAAGATATCGAAAGAAAATGACAAAGTAACCTCGCAAGGGGTGGCCTAGTCAGACTATGAAGCCCTGTGGGCTTGGGTAAATCCTTTTCGGAAGCAGGCACCTCATAACGTTCCTTTAACGTTGAGTCGGAGTCTCTACAGCTCATGACTAAAAGTCAGAGGCAGAAGAGGAGACGGGAAAAGGAAAGAGGTTGGGACGGCAGCACATATTGTGGGTGAATGTCCAGCACTCCCTAGCATAAGAAGCAGGACCACTGATAGAAGCCTGTTAAATGTGGATGCCATGGGGGGCCTGAGCCTTAAACCAAAGGCTAGCAATTACTCGAGACTGCGTGATGGGAAAGAAGGCCGACAGTTACCAGTCGACAGTCTGAAATCACGAAAAAAAAGTCAATATTAAAGGCTGATGATGATGAAGTTGGTTGCCGTAAATTACATTTCGGTTGTCTGTAATCATAGAGGACGGAAGGTGGTTGAAATGAGATCCATTATGGAAGTGGTCTGCTTTGATATTCCCCCTACATTAATAAAAAAAATAAACTCAGCTGATTATACAAATAACCCTGCTATACTGAACATAAGAGATCCATCAGTAAAAATTCTGATGACGTTCGCTATACCCTGTGTATACATTGTGTAAAACGCCTTCCGCAATGAGTGTCCGATGCAGTGCTTCGACTAATTTTCTTCCACTCATGCGTGCCATCGGCAATTGTGCTTCCCCGACCTCCTTACTAACCAGGTCCAGCATGCTCTTATATCCGGTGTTCGCCCCAAAGCTATGGCATCGTTCTTTACACGCAAACCTGATATTGTAGCCGTTGATCTAATAAAAAAGCCCGACGACAGCAATCTCAACAGTGCCTCAATTGCTTGTGTTGGAGCCGTGCTCATTGCACCACATGTACTCATACAAGCAATCCTTTGAAACCCATCCAACTAACGCTTAATTGTACTCTGAAAGGCTTTTGGCCACCAAACCACAGAAGCGTAAGTAATTATGGGACGCACCATCATTATGTAAATAAAGTATGCAGCCTTTGGCGAGATTCCCACACACGAGATGGCCACACACTCGTTTACATTGATGCAAGATACTTTTGGTTTTCAATATGTTCGTTCCAGGTAAGTTACTTATTCATAGTTCTCACTTTGGTAACAGTAGGCAGAAACTTGAACTTGGCTTTACTTTCACAATAATTACTTCAATCTGGCAACTGTGTTTGTAAGCAAAATGCGCTTATAGGAATAAAGTGTTGCCCTTTTTTTATTATTAATTAGTAAGGGATTTTTGCAGCAAAAGCAAAATGTTTCTAAATTTTGAAAACAAGTTTAATTTGCCCTACCTTTGGAGCAACACAATAACACAAAGAAAATAATGAAAAATAAAATGAAACCAAATGTCTGGTTAGCAAATTTGCAGCAACACATGCAAAGTATAAAGCAAACAGTGAATACTTTGAAAGGCGGATCAAGATTTATGGTATAAAACAAGTTTTAACAATTTAAATAGAAACGTTAATTAATTCTATTGTCTAGAGTTTTTACTGTCCCCCCATGCAGATACATATGTACATACATACGTACATGCATACATATATAATCATAATTTCACTACTGTCACAAGTCAACCATAAAGAGTACAAAACCTAAACGAGAATCATAAAACTTTTGTCATCATCACATTTAATGAACGTCATCCTACTCATTATTACAACATAAACACGTATTGCATGCCACGGTGAGTGACTGAGTGTGCTCCAATTGCAGTCCGTTTGCTTGTTGGTAGGTATGTTTCCATTCTTGTAGCTACATGTTGGCGTCAAGTCTGATAATCGAGAGTTTCTATGTCATAATATTCATATTTTCGCAATATTAATAATACTGCACAATGGGAACTACGCACCAAAAATTATTCTTTATTTTTAAGTATACGAATTTATGAAAAGTTATTAAAAAGAATACACGACAAAAAACTGTATACAAATCTACTTGAACGATGCCAATTTTAAAATTGAACATCATTTATTTGGCTCAATCACTCACTCATTTACTCATTCTTTTCTTCAACGTTCAACTGCATTTTGTTGTTATTTATTGTATTTTGTGCGAGCGAAATAGGTATGACGTAAGAAAAAATATGTTTACTTTCAGCAATAATTAAAGGTTAATGACCCACTGTGTAGTGTTTGCGTAAATATGGGTTGAATGTAACATGTAGAAAAATAATTTAGCAAATAGAAAAGAAATTATAAAAAAAGCTGTGGTAAGGTTCGGACAATTCTGCGAAATAAAGTTTATAGAATTTCCTAAAAGGGAATCAAAATGAAGTGGGAAGCTTTGTCCTTCGGTTCTTTAACTCTAAAGTAATTTATTTTTTAAAGCTCATTGATGGAAATTTTGCTTCTTATCAGGACAAATTTTCTACATATAAAAAGTTTACATATAGAATCAAAACTACACAGTCAAATTACTTTATGGGCTCAGGAGAACGGTCTGAAAAAAAACGGGAAAAATCGATCTAGTATACTACAAAAAATATTCTATAAAAAGTTTACTCCGAAAAAGATTTTCTTAGCAATGTTTACTACTTTAAGAAATTTATATCAAAAAGTTTACTCCTTTTCTGTAAGAATATTAACTCCGAAAATTTAAAAGTATTATAAAATAGTTTACTCCGCAGTAGATTTTATGCATAGTATTACTATTTACTTCAAATCAAATGTTATAAAACAAAGTATTTACAAATTTGCTTTAAAGGAAATTTTCAATAAAAATTTTTACTTAAAATTTTTCTAAAAAAAATTACTCCGAAATTTAAAAAAAATTTACTCCGAAATATTTCTACAACAAAATTACTCCGCAACTTTTATACAAAAATTTAACTCCGAAATTTTTCTACAAAAAAAATTTACTCCGAAACTTTTCTACAAAAAATTTACCGCGAAACATTTGTACAAAAAATTTACTTTTTTTTATACAAAAAATTTACTCAGAAACTTTTCTATAAAAAATTACTCCGAAATGTTTCTATAAAATTTACTCCGCAAAATATTTTTTAATAAGAAACATAATTGCGACAAAATTATTAATTAATACAATTTACTGCCAAAAAAAGAAAAGAACATTTCTAACGAAGAAAATTTTTAAAGGAAAATTATTTCGAATTTATTTTGAATAAATCTACTTCCAAAAAATTAGTAGAAAATTTACTCCGAAACTTTTCTACAAAAAATTACTCTGAAATGTTTCTACAAAAAATTTACTCCGAAAAATATTTTTTAACAAAAAACATAATTGAGACAAAATTATTAATTAATACAATTTACTGCCAAAAAAAGAAAAGACTTTTTCTACAGAAGAAAATTTTTAAAGGAAAATTTATTTCGAATTTATTTCGAATAAATCTACTTCCAAAAAATTAGTAGAAAATTTACTTCGAAAAAAACTTTTTATAAGAAGAATATTTTTAGTAAAAGAAAATAAGTCCGAAGAAAATATAGTAGGTTTTCCGAATAGTATTGCTATTTACTTTAAATCAAATGATGTAAAATCAATGTATTTAAAAATTGACTTTAGAGGCAATTTTTAATAAAAAATTAACTCCGAAAATTTTATACAAAAAATTTACTCCGAAAAATATTTTTTAATATAAAACCCAATTGATAAAAAATTATCTATTAATACAAAAAAAAATTAAAAAAAAGAAAATTTTTAAGGGAAAATATATTTCGAAAAAATTTTCTAAAGAAAATCTATTTCCAAAAAAAAAGAAGAAAATATAGTTGGTTTTCCGAATAGTATTGCTATTTACTTTAAATCAAATATTGTAACACAAATATATATAAAAGTTTACTTTAAAGAAAATTTTTTTACAAAAACTTTACTCCGAAATTTTTTTACAAAAACTTTACTTCGAAATTTTTTTACAAAAGATTTACTCCGATAATTTTCTACAATAAATTTACTTCGAAAAATATTATTTTAATAAAAAACATAATTGAGAAAAAATTATCTATTAATAGTGGTATAAGTCAGTATATTTTCAAAGTTTGGCAAAAAAATGTATAGTCATTTTGTCAAGTCTTCAGATAGCGGCTCAGGTATTAACAGGAAATTCTATTAGTGTAAAAATGCACTATTTTTAGTAGACATTATAAGACTAATGTAGGTATTAATATAGTCATAATAAAACTAAAATCGTCTTCCGATGAATTAGTTTATACTTTAAAAGAGAAATCGGAACCCTTTCAATGGAAAAAAGCAACATGAAATCAAGAGGACAAGAAATCAATGGAATTATCAACAAAATATAAGATAAATGAACAGGAATAGTGCAGAAGAATATGAAGCACTAAAAGTGTCTATGCATGTCAGTGTAAAGTTTTCGAATATTAAAATGCTTTGTTCCCAAAAAAAAAAAAAAAATTATGAATGGATTCGGATATGAAGACAGGAAAGCTAATATTAATTTTGGATTTGATTTTTGGAAATTAGCAAAATTCGAAAAACTGCTCCATGTAAGATGTTTTATAAAACTTCTTTGGATGGCAATTCCGAATGCAAAGTTTAGAACTTTCACCTAAAAGAGCAAGGCCAAGAATATACGAAAATATTGATTTTTTTCCATTATAGCTACACAACCATTACAACATTAACAGAGGAAAAACCGAAAGATATGATGGATTTACTACCCTATATCCCAACAATTTTCGACAAACACTTTATTTCCCTAAATACTAAAAAATAAATTATGTACAATGTAATGAGTTTTTTCCTTGATGGTTTAAATTATTTCAATCTTTCAAAACCACATTTCATTTTAAAAATGGTTAGAAATTTCACAATAATTGTCAAAATATTTTATTCCATAATACAAAAATATTTTGTAATCCTTTAAAATGCAAACCTCTTAATATCTCGAAACAAGAAATATATGACTTATACCACTTCTATAATCAAGGGCTAATAGGTATATGTATGACATACATATTACAATTTTGAACCAGAATATTTGCTTCAAAGAAATACCATACATTTATTTTAAACTAAGTCTTATTTGTCTTTAAAAACATTTTCTACTATTTCGTCTGCTATTTATTTGACAGACAAATAAGAAACTGTTAAACAGACAACAACACAATTAAAAAAAAAAAATATTTTTTCGCTCTTAACATGGCAGGTAGTCAGCCAGTGGGCTAATTGAGTCAGTATGACTGACTGCTTGCCTGACTATAAAACCAACCTGCATACAAACATATTTTGATGAAAAAAAAATATAAAAAATAAACAACAAAAAACAGTCTGCTGCAACACAAACCAGAGTTGGTAAAGTTGGTACAATTGTACTTTTTTTACGCTTCACCACAGGTAGAAATAGTATATATATATATAAGATTGTCATTCCGTGTGTAATTTCTCTAATATTAATTTCCGATCCCATAAAGTACCTTTATAGAAAATAATACACATAGAGGTAGCCAATGGACCCACTGGTGCCTGCTGGTAACGAGGAGTAGTTAAAACAGCATGGGTTAAATATGAGGAAATTTTTTTTAAGGATTTTTTTTTGGTTTAGTTTGACCATTCTAACTTAATATAGATTGCAGGAAAGTCCGAAATAAAAAAAATGTATAATATTATGTTAATTACCAATAACGTTTTATAATAAAAATGCAATTTATTTGTTGCGGGAAAACAGCTAGTTCCTAAACGTATTTCACTGCTTGCTCAGGCCAGATCATCAGGAAACCTTTTCATATTTTTTTTTTAATTTTTTTTTATTATTTACAAAACATTTTCATAAAGTCATTTTTACAGAAAAATTTCCGAAAAAAAAATTTTAAAAAATTTGTCTAAAAATTTTCAAATAAAATTTTACAAAAAATTTTCTGCAAATATTTTTACAAAAAATTTTACAAAAATGTTTACAAACAATTTTCCAAATATTAAAAAAAAATTCAATATATCTGTGATAATGAAAATCATAAGTGTAACATATATTTAATATCAAAAATGTAATGTACGAGTATATAGAGTAACATATTTTTTTGATTCTTAAATAGATGAGATCTCTGTTTCAAAACCTAGATGCATTAAACACATAGACAACAAAAGAAAATGTCACAAAATTATAAATTACAAATTCATATACAAACCACAAGTTTTGGAAAAAATATTTATTATCTTTTGAAAAAGTTATTTAATTTAATAGACTTCAGAACTATGGTGGTATGTTTAGTTTAACATTTGCATGCTTAAATTGGGATTTAGCCAAGTCGAATTCATAGCAGGTAAACTCGAGAACTCATGTGACCATTTTTTGTCCCCATCTTAAAGTGTCAAAATGTGCTAATATTTTTTCTTTTGACAGCCTTAAAGGATTTACACAAAAAAATGTGCATATTTTTATTACAGAGTTGTACTTTTTTTCGCCGCGAGTCTACCTTGTTTATTGTGCCATGGGATTTAACAAATCTCCTCTATTTCGTTCGGTTAAGCGAGTTACCGGTATTGAATAAAAATGTCTAATATCTCGATTAAAGGTTGATTTAAAATTTAAACACACAAACAACATTTATTTAGTACAATTTCTGTTCGAAAAGTACAATTTAAGAAGCTGGTTGGTACAATTTCAAAATTTAATTTACCATACCTGACACAACCCCTCTACTCATATTCAATTCCACGGCAAATTATCAACAAGCAAACAAATCACACAAACCGACATTTATCTCCATGTGTATGCCATTCGATATAGACTTTGTATTTGTATGCAAAGACAAAAACAACCAACAAAAACGAACGGCGACAAAATCAAAAACAAAGAGCAGAGAATTTGAGAATACGTAAGTATAAACATACAAATTATTTGCCAACAGAGAAAGAGAGAGGCAGAGTAAAATTCAACGTGTGGTAGGGCAATTTATTCAAGGCAAGAAAGAGACGACTCTATTAAATGAATAAAAATGCTAGTATAATTCTCAGTTGTTGGCTTATTTGCTCTATGCGTATGCTCATACATTAGCAGTTAATCGCCAGACATCGTCATTGTGTAGTGTGTGTTGAAGTACTTAACGCCTCGTAAAATAAGTGACGCATACAAGGCATATTGAAGTATTTTTTGTTATTTTGTTAAAAATTTTAGTTAAACAATTCTGTTTTATATGAGTGATTTATAAAACATGAATACTTTCACACTGGAACGAAATAATTATCGTCGAAAATTAATAATGTTGGTAAAACAACATCCAATATTGTGGAATAAAACCCAAGAAAACTATAATAGAAATCGTCCACAAAAGATTTTGGCGTGGCATCAAATTTCCAAACAGCTGGACATATCGGGTGAGTAAAGAAAATAGAAATGAAAAGGAAATGCAAAATAAACTCAAATATTATGAATAATAAAATAGAAACAAGGTGACCAGATCTTTAAAATACAACTGCATAAATTAAACGTTTTTTTTTCCTCTTTTTTTATTTATTTACAGTTGATAAGCTGCGTCGCACTTGGGAAAATTTACGTGATCAATACAGACGCGATTTAAAGCGTGAAGTTCGCTTTGGCTTCAAGTCCAAGTGGCGGTTTTTTGCTGATATGGATTTTATACGTGCCATGGTTTCTTGCAAAGAACATGAATTTAAAGAGAGCGAATTTACCGACTCAGATTCAGAACTTGATGTTACCGACAATCAACAAAGTCAAACACAATGCAGTCCCATTAGCACAACCCAAGTGGCACCTTCTACAATTCACACCATCACCACTTCTTGCAGCTCCACCATTTCGGCAAATACCAGCTGTAATACAAATATTTCGCCTTTTCAACCCATAGTGCTTAGTAAACAATGGCAAACTTTAGAAGAAGACATTCCACAAATCTGTAATGAGTCTGCCACAACAAACTATTGCCCAACCACCAATGACCCCCTACAACCCATGGAACATATTGATTTTTCACGAAATTGTGATTCCTCCAAAGACTACTCTACGCCCACTAAAGCTTGCTTGCCCTATACAAATGTGGCCAAACAAGAACCCGATCTTGATTTAGAAGTGGTTAATGCTGCGGGCACACAGGCGCAGCAAGAGTCTACGCCTTCAAGAGATAACCGAAATGCTAGAGAGTTTCAAGAGCCATGTGTTTCGACCTCCGGCCATAAACGCTCTCGTGCTTCCATAGAGGAAATTTTAGATTCGCCTATGCCTACTACCTCACGTTCGCAATTAAAAACTGAAACAGATTTGAATGTCAAAGATGATGATTATTATTTTGTTATGAGTCTTTTGCCCTCCCTAAGGCAGATACCGAGGAATCGTAAATTTCCTTTAAGGATTGGTATAATGAGTCTAATAGCCAAAGATCTGGAGGATGTGTGCAAGGAATAGCAGTTTATGTGAAAAAGAAAAAAAAGCATCTAAATAATAAATAAAAGTTGTCTTAAATTTATCTAAATAAAAATGAAAAATAAATGCAATTTAATTAAAGTTTTCCACAATGATTTTTGAATAGAAATACTATTTGTTCGACAAGGAATATAAAAAACTTCCGCGGCAAATTGAGTTTTAATGGTTAGGTTGTAAGGCGAACATGTTGTAGGGGAACAAATTTTTACATACTGTGTTTAGGTTTAAATATTCTACCATTGCAGTTAAAAAATAAGCCTACATATGTACGTAAATGTCTGTCACTTTCGCAACACCCTTTAATTTTAATTTTGTATGTTTTTGGTATAGCTTTACTTTAAATCTTAGGCACCACAAGAGATACATAAAATTCAAGACCACCAATCTGCCAGACAAAGTTTCGAAAATTTCGTTAATGCAAATGGAATGGTCTGATTCCATTCAAGGCTACTGCAAAAAACCACGCCCAACTATATTATTTCACGTTTTTTTCGGTTGTAGTGATTCTCTTTTGCCTTTTGCCATACAGATCTCGGGTTATCTATGACCCTATGTAAAGGGCGATTTTTTTTTTGTTTTTAGGTTGGTAGGGTTTTCCTGCATTGATTTGTTTTAAAGGCAATACTCAAGAAAAAGAGGTAGCCAATAGACACACAGGAAGTTAATATGACCCCTTCAAAACTTTTACAAAAAATAAAATTTTATAACAATTTTCGATAAAATTTTTACAAAAAATTTTTGATAAAATTTTTTAATAAAATTTTCGATAAAATTTTTGCAAAAATATTTTCGATACAATTTATGTAAAATAAATTTCGATACAATTTTTACAAAATATTTTCGATACAATTTTTACAAAATATTTTCGATAAAATTTTTACATAAAATTTTTACATAAAATTTTGATAAAATTTTTACAAAAAATTATCGATAAAATTTTTACAAAAACTTATCGATCAAATTGTTATAAAAAATTATCGATAAAATTTTTACAAAAAATTTCGATAAAATTTTCATAAAAAATGTTCGATAAAATTTTTAACAAAAAATTTTTCAAAAAAGTTTTTTATAAAATTTTGTAGAAAATTTTTACAAAAAATTAAAAAATTTTATTAAAATTATTACAAAAAATTTCCGATAAAATTTAAAAAAACTAAACTGGCTTATCGGCAGAAATTCTACTCTAGCTTTAGATTGCAAACTTTTATATATGGTGTTATGTCATTCAATTATAGGGCACTGCCTCAGCTAGGAACGTAGATAAAATTCAAAGGCGCCAAAATAAGATTCTTCGTATAATTACATCTGCTCCTTGGTATATAAAAAACTCGAACATTCATAAAGATCTAAACGTGTCATCAGTTAAAGCGAAACTTGCCATAAGATAGATATTTAACTTATCCGAATCCACTGGCCCGTAACATACTAAATGAACCTGGTTACATTCGACTAAGAAGGAGGGACACTGCTTCTCTCATCAGTACATCAGAGGGATAACCCGCAAATTACAGTAACCGTGAAACATAATTTTTTTTGTCCAGCATTGGTTGGACTTAACAAGTATATTTATATTTTTAGACTTAAGATATGAGTAATTATTGATAGTTCAATGATATTGAAGATACAATAAATAAAAATTGCGAAAAAAAACAAATAAAATTTTTACAAAAAATTTTCGATAAAATTTTTAAAAAATATTTTAGATAAAATTTTTGCAAAAAAATATTCGATAAAATTTTTGCAAAAAAATTTTCGATAAAATTTTTGTTAAAATTTTCGATAAAATTTTTGTTAAAATTTTCGATAAAATTTTTGTTAAAATTTTCGATAAAATTTTCGTTAAAATATTACAAAAAATTTTCTTTAAAATTTTTACAAAAAATTTTCGATAAAATTTTTACAAAAAATTTTCGATAAAATTTTTACAAAAAATTTTCGATAAAATTTTTACAAAAAATTTTCGATAAAATTTTTACAAAAAATTTTCGATAAAATTTTTACAAAAAATTTTCGATAAAATTTTTACAAAAAATTTTCGATAAAATTTTTACAAAAAATTTTCGATAAAATTTTTACAAAAAATTTTCGATAAAATTTTTACAGAACATTTTCGATAAAATTTTTACAGAACATTTTCGATAAAATTTTTACAAAAAATTTTCGATAAAATTTTTACAAAAAATTTTCGTTAAAATTTTTACAAAAAATTTTCGTTAAAATTTTTACAAAAAATTTTCGTTAAAATTTTTACAAAAAATTTTCGTTAAAATTTTTACAAAAAATTTTCGATAAAATTTTTAAAAAAAATTTTCGTTAAAATTTTTACAAAAAATTTTCGATAAAATTTTTAAAAAAAATTTTCTATAAAATTTTTACAAAAAATTTTCTATAAAATTTTTATAAAAAATTTTCTATAAAATATTTATAAAAAAATTTCTACTAAAAACTACAGTATCAGATGTTAACGTTTTGCATTGAAAGTTATTTCGCTATACCTATATACAAAAAATCACGGAATTATCAAACTACCATCGTACTTCTATATGAAAGTACTATGTGAAGCACCCTTTAAACAAACAATTCTGTGTTCAAACTAATTTGCCCTTGTTTCAGCGAATTCTGTGACCAGTTGCATAAATATATATTGCGGCGAATTAACAGTTAAAAAAGGTTTAAAGAAATTTTATTAAATAACTTTTAAAATTTCAACTTTTTTCTCTCATGCTTTAAGTCAGTTAAAAGATGAATCCTTTTACCTTCATAGACATAAAATATCCTTATGGAGCTCTAAAGTGCATGAATCATCTAAAATAGTTTTTTGGTTCTAACAATAATTTTCAACCACTAACACATACATATACATGTGTGTAGGCATGCTTTGTGACTCATTAATTAAAAAACTTTAAACAATTTTTATCCTTACAACTTCTATGAATTGGCTTTATACAAATGCAAAAACAAAACATTATTTGGCAGACACAAAGAAACTATCAGTTTATATTTATGCTGTCTGCCTTTTCGAAACCATTAAACAGCCAATAAAAAGGTCAAAATTCCCTAAAATGTTTATGGTTTTTTAACCTGTTTTAACACCCGACAAATTATTGACATGCATGAATATTTTAAGGTCTCTATTGTTCGAAACAATGTGTCGATAAAATGTTTTCAGTGGCAACATACACCTTACTCTCATATCGCTATCTGGTCCTTAAACAATGACCCATTTCATACAGTTATTACAAAGAAACAATTTTCATTTCTTTGTCAGTCAGTCAGTAAGTGAGTGGAATTTATTAAAGAATATTAACCTCCTTTGAACAACCATTGTCCTTTTTTAGACAAAACAAAAGTTTATAGCTTTTTGTTGTTTTTCTTTAAGTTCATTAACATGCCTTAGAATTTATTTGCATATTTTGCTTTTTTAAGTTCACTTGACTATTGTTCTTACGGAGGATCTAGAACAGAAAATCGCATTATATTTTGAAAGCCAAAAATGCTTTTTGGTAAAAGCTATAACGTTAAAAAGTAAGAATGCTATATCTTATATACCCTTCACCATATTCCCTTACTCCCTTATGTTCCCAATTTATTTTTTACTTTTATGATTTTCAACTTCATTATTACTAATATAATAGAAAATTTTTAAATTTTTATCGAAAACTTATTGCTAAAATTTTATCGGAAATTTTTTCTAAAAATTTAACAAAAATTTCATCAAATTTTTTTTGGTAAAAATTTATCGATTTTTTTTCTAAAAATGTTATCGAAATTTTTTTCTAAAAGTTTTATAGAAAAAATTCTTAATAAATATTTTCGATAAAATTTTTAATAAATATTTTCGATAAAATTTTTACAAAAAATTTTCGAAAAAAAATTAACAAAAAATTTTCGATTATAATTCTAAAAATTTTATCGAATTTTTGTTTTTAAATTTAACAAAAATTTCATAAAAATTTGTTTGTAAAAATTTTACCGAAAATTTTTTCTAAAAACGATATCGAAATTTTTTCTAATCGAAAATATTTAAAAAAATTTTTTTCGAATGGAATGGTGTGTTGTTGCTGAATTACATTAGGCAAATTTTCTTATATCTTCTGCTGCCCTGGAAAAGTTGATTTCAAACCAAACACACACTGACAGACGGTCATCGATTAATTCACTTCTCTATGTATAAGGATCCAGAATGTATATACTTTATGGAGTCGGAAATGAATATTGTAGAAACACAGGGAATGACAGATTTATCTATATCATTTCCACCTGTGGTGAAGGGTATTTAAAAAGTCCTTAATATAAGATTTGATTATTGGTTTCTGGTAGTTTTAGGTTGCGTGAACTGAAGGTGATCAAAAAATCTTACTTAATATAGAAAAACTAGCAAAAATTAGGTTAAACTGTTGAAAAGATATATAATTTTAAAGGTAGTTGCATTCTGAATTTTCAGCGAATTGATTTTAATAAATAAAATTTTCCTTGGAATACTGTAAATGAATTCGTCGTATTTTTTAAAATAAGTTAATATTAGAAAATTAGTACTAAATTTTATTAAATCTACCTTAAATAATAAAGCTTAAAATTCGCCGCAAAATATTTTTTTACAATTAAAACCCAATTAATGCAGATAACTATCATTTTTACTCCAGCTAATTGAAAGATTTCTCTACAAATTATCGCAACCGTTCTTTAAAAAAACTACAAGATTCACTGCACTATAAAAAAGTGAACTCTAAGAAATTCAGTTGTTTATGCTGAGAAATATAAAACAATTTTAAACAACTAACTCGCCTTAAAATTGCCTATAAGCAATTCGCTGCAAAAGAAAAAAACCAAATTCTCAATTTTTTTATTTCAAAACATCTGAAAAAAAAAATTTAAACAAAATGTAGACAATCAATATTGGCTGCAAAAAAATAAAATAAAAACTAAAATTGCTGGGAAATATAAAACAAATTTAAATAACCAACTCGCTCTAAAATTGCCTACAAGCAAGTAAACCCAAATTCGCTGCAAAATAATTAAACAAAATTCTGAGTTTTTTTATTTCAAAACGTGTGAAATAGATTTAAATAAAATGTAATAATTTTTTGTGTGAATTATACATTTAATATTGAATTCGCCGCAATATTTTTTTCAAAGAATAAATATAAAATCATTATTATTGGTTTAAAATTTATTTCAGGAAATTTGTAAAACAAGTTTGGCTCGAAATTATGTCCAAATAGCAAAGGCCCGTGCGAATTCGCAGCAAATTAAAGTACACGATTTTTTTTTAGTTTATCAAGAGTTTTGTAAATTTAATGTTATTGCAAAATAATTCTAAGGCCTTAAGATTAAATTTAATATGAAATTTGCTGCGAAAACTCCTCAACAGATGAAAATTAAAAAACGCTCCATTAAAAAAAAATACACCATTTAGCTGGAAAATTTGTATATGGAATTAGGCATTAAGTTAAGCGTGTTCCTAATTTGTAGCAATTTTAAGCACAATAATATATTTTTGTCTAAGCAGTAATTTTTAATAAAAAAAGTGTCTCTTTAAATTTAATTCAAAATATCCATAAAAAATACAATTTTATAATAACCTTGTTATTACAAAATTTTTTTCCGTAATTTATAGAAGATAAGAAATTAAAAATCGAATTCGCTGCAAAAATATTAAAAAAATAAATAAATAATTATTATATTCTTTTTTTAGACTGTAATACTTAGTTCGTTGCAATTTTGTACACATAAAAATATATGCAAAATTTTAGAAGAACTATTGCCCCGAATTCGCTGCAAAAAATCTCTTTTAAATGAACCATTACAACTATAGAATTTGATTAGAATTTTGGTTATAAATTATCAGTTTCCTTTAGATTTTAGAATTTATAACTAAATTATAGCTGCAGTTTCCATTAGATGTTAAGAATCGAATTCGCTACACGAATAAAAATTTAATTATCTTAAATTTGAGTGATTCTTTTTAGTTTTTATGATTTATTAAAAAAATTCATATCAAAATTTTGTTCAAATTGAACACGAAGCTACAGTCTTTCTTAAAAACTATTTTTTCAAATTCGCCGCAAAATTTTTTTTTCTTTGTTGAACTTGTAAATGAAGAGATTTCTATGTTTAACAAAATAAATAAACGATTTTTTTTTTGTTTTTCAACGATAATTTTGAAGCTCTATTTGTTTGTAGATAAGCAATTAAACATCTAATTCGCTGCACAAATATTGCAGCGAATTTATAAAATTATTGTTTTTGAATTTAATACTTAATTTATTACAAAATTTTTATAACAGATATAGCATAAAATTATATGGAAAATATTAGAAAAATTATTGCACCGAATTCGCTGCAAAAAAGTTAGTTTTAAATATACTACTGCAATAATAGGTTTTCCATTAGAAGCTCACTTTTGAATTTGAAAAAAATCTGTGGAAAAGAAGGTAAAATTAATTTTAAATTAGCTGCAAAGTTTCTATTAGATGTTAAGAATCGAATTCGCTACAAGACCAAAAATTTAATTCTCTTAAATTTAAGTGATTTTATATTTAATATTTTTTTTAACTCGCATCAACCTTTTTTTAACGAATTAGGGTGATTTAATCGAAACATTCCATAGCAGAATTTTGTTCTAACTGAACACTAAAGCTACAGACTTTTTTAAAAACAATTTTTTCGAATTCGCCGCACTTTTTTTTTTAACTTGATCCAATTAAAAAGCAAGAAATTCAGTGTTTAACAAAAAAATGAATGATTTTTAGGGCAAGATTTATTTATCTTGAGATCTTTTCATTGTCAACGAAAATTTTTCATTTCTATTTGTTTAACCATGACATCCATGTCTCTATTAATACAAGTTGTTCTTAATTAATTTAATTTTATTTTATTTTTCATTTAATATACTCTTTGCTTAAAAAAGACAAAAGCTTAACCATAAAGAAAAGACCTCTAAATTTATAGCTATAGGGGAGTCATGAAGGTCCTTTGACATTAAATATAGTTCAACAAGGTTTAATCTAATTGTATGAGAAATAAGTTTTTTTATAAATAAATAAAAAAAAAAACAAATATTGGATAAATTTACGAAATTAACCGGCCGGGTTGTTATCTAAAATTCATACAAATTCTTAACATACAAAGAGAGCCCAGAGAGCAATAATTTGCAAAAATAAAAAAAAATCCTTCAAGTCGTTTACCTTGTTGCATGCGCATGCTTAAGTGTCCTTGCCCTTGTGTGTTAAATACACTTACATCAGTATGGATGCAGTATGTGTGTGGGATTAATGTGCATACAAACACATACATACATATGTATATGTATATATAAATATAAGACGGCATCCTTGATTTTATGTTTTCTGTACCTTGAAAATGCACGTGTGTTCACATTTTGAATGTCGTCTGATGCAATGTCAATTTTTGTCTTTGAAATATACACATTTTTAGGGGGTTTTGCTTTCCTATGGGGCTTTTTCTTTCATACCCTTTTATTTGGTGTAAATTTTAAATTAAAAAAGAAGAAAATAATTTTCTACTTATGAAAAATTTCTTATTAAAAAGGATGCCATTTCAAAGGACACAGCTAAAGCTGATGATGGGTAAGAGGGTTGCTAGATTAAGAAATTTCGTCGTAAAATTATTTAACAAATGAATCCTTCACAGGTTAGAAAGTTTTTGGAGAGATTTAAAATTCAGTATAAAAATTTTGGTTAAAATTGCTGCTTTGGCTCCACTGCCTTTAGAAACCCTTAAATTGCAATTGAATAAAGTATCTTTATATCATTATGTTAACATAATAAATTATTATACTTTAACACAACATCGCCATAAAGGATGTTCCAAAAATTTTGCAAGATTTATAATATATTTTAAAAACGAATTTATTCCGAATTTGCAGCAATTTTAACCTCATCGAGCTCTTTTTAATTATATATAGAAGCCACAATCTTTTTTAAGAAAGTTTAATATTTATGGCATTTTTAATTCGTGGGCAAATTTCTGACTCTTATCAGGTACATATATATTAGAAATAAATTTTTGAATTTGCCTCAAAAATTTAGTAAGGAATACAAAGGAAATCACTGATTTTTTTGTTGATTTAACTCTATATCCAGATAAACATTTTTATAGCAATCCTAGAATCATAATAAAAATTGTAGAAATTTTAGGGCCATTTTAATTTATCCACATTCGCCTTGAAACTTTTTCAAATTTTACTACATCTTCTAATATTAGCATAAAAACTGGAGATTTATTGCAGATCTTCTATATCAAAACTCGAAATCAAAAAATGAATTTATAAATTAAATTCGCTGTAAAAACATTGCCAGGAATAAAATTAAATTTTCAGCATTTTTTTAAACAAATTTCATACTAAATTAGTTAAAACAAATTAGATAACAAATTTGTTACGAAATTTGGCGTAAATTTAAATAAATATTTTTGTTTCGAATTCGCAGCAATTAAAGCAAAATAAACTCTTTTTATTTAAGTACGTAACCATAGACTTTTTATAAGAAGTTTCTTGTTATAACAAACCAAAAAAAAGTACATCAAAATCGCTAGAATAATTTTGTAATTTTGTAAATAATTTTGAAATTAAAAATCGAATTCGCCGCAAAATTTTTAACCATATTTTAAACCAAACTATCTGCATAATATACATTTAATTATCTGAAATAAAATTATGGACAATATATTAAGAGAATTGCCCGGCGAATTCGCAGCAATTAAAAAACACCATAATCTTTTTTAGTTTATCCAGTGAAACTACAGAGTGTTTTTAAGAAGTTTATCTTTAAATTTAAAACCAAACATATATAAAACATTTAGATCAATTTAATTTTAAAATTTTTTGAAAGGTTTGAATTGGAAATTAAATACCAAATTCGCTGCACAATTATTATAAAAAATTAAATCAAATTTAAGGCGTTTTTGGCTTAAATTTTACACAAAACTAGCTTGAAAATTCTTTTATCAAATTTAGCATAATATTTTATTTAAATTTTAATAGGGCATTTACTCTGAGTTTATAAATTTGTATAAGAAAATTGGATCAAATGTATGCCCATATTCATAAAAAATAAATTTAGTGTTTTTTGAAAATTTTTTATGATTAATGCTTTTTTAAACCAAAATTTTAAAGAATATGGGATATTAGTATTTAATATACTGTAAAATTTCCATTAGGAATTAAAAATTGAATTCGCCGCAAAATTTTTACGTAGAAAAAAAAACCGAAATATTTTTTTAAAGAAAAATATTTATGAATATGAGCATACGTATTTAATGTAAAGTAAAATTTATGTTGGAAATTAAACATTGAATTCGGCCGAAAAATTTTTAACAGGGGAATAAAACCAAAATATCTTTAAATTTATAACTAAACATACATATATAAAAAATTTAGATCAAATTAATTTTAAAATTTGTTGAAAGGTTTGAATTGGAAATTGAATATCAAATTCGCTGCACAATTATTATAAAAAATGAAATCATATTTAAGGCTTTTTTAACAAAACTAGCTTTAAAATTCTATTAACAATTTTAACATGACATATTATTAAAATTTTAAAAGTATATTTACTCTGAATTCATAAATTTTTAAAACAAAAATGGACCAAATGTATGCTCCCCCACAGTCATAAAAAAAAAATTGTGTTTAATAGTGTATGTATGATTTTTGTGCAAATTTTGTAGGAAAATCCTTTTTTAACCCACAATTTCAAAGAATATGTAATATTTTAGTATTTAATCCACAGTAAAATTTCCATTAGAAATTAAAAATTTAATTCGCTGAAAAATTTTTACGAAGAAATGAAAGTAAAATATATTTTTTTAACAAAACTGTTAATTAATATTGGCATTCGCATTTAATCTATAGTATAATTCATATTAGCTACTACATATTGAATTCGCTGCAAATTTTTTTTTCAAAAGAATTAAACCAAAATATAATTTTTTAACAAAACTGTTAAATAATATCGACATTCGTATTGATTTTATAGTATTATTCATATTAGAAATTAAATATTGAATTCGCCGAAAACAATTTTTAACGGGGGAATGAAACCAAAATATGTTTTTGAATCAAAATTTTTATGAGTATGGATAAAAACATTTAGTCTACTTTATAAATTAAAAATTGAATTCGCCGCAAAATTTTTTCGAAATAATTGAACCAAAATATTTATTTTTTTTTAATTTACCAGCAATTTTTAAAAATCTTTGATATTTAGACAAAGTTAGATTTTAAAATGTCCTCAAAATAACCCATTATGGCAAAAATAACCTTAAATTTCGATGAGCAACCAATTTAACAATTTAAAATTTGTAAGGAGAAAAAATACGCAGGGCACCTTAGTCATTTTTTGCCCATGTCGCTTATCCAATGTTGCTAGACTATGCTTTGTTATTATTAAATGGAAGTTTTCCTAAATTTTTCGATTCAAAAAAAAAAAAATAAATAAATAAATAATCAAAACACATAAAACTAGTAGTTTTTTGGAGTATGGCAACTTTATTACTAACCCTGAACTGTCAGTTGTCAAAATTTTTTTGTTTCGCAACACCAAACCGCCCAAATACTGATAAATTCTGAACTTATGTGAGTTTTGGGCCACCTTTTCTAGTTGATAGACAAAACAATGTTACAAAAAAATATAAACAGCATAACGACAGGGGTTGATTTGGCAAAAGTGTTTATGTCTCTTTAAACAGATTAAAACACATTTTTAACAAGTCTATTTAAAGAAGGCTAAAAAAAGGAATTCACTCCATTTCATACAAAGTCTTGCTGACTTATTTCGCAGCACAAAAACTTTCAATATTTTATGGTCTAAGGACACCCTGCCCTTACCCCAAATAAATAGGTTATATTACCAAAAAAGACAGCAACAACAACAATGAATCCACAATTATTCCAAACAAACAGAATAAAATAAAAAATCAACCCTTGCGAAAGCAAAGACATTTGCAAATTTCTATTTTATTTATTTTTTTTGCAGTTGCTAGACACTAAAGAAAAACTTGAAACTGCGACACTGACCTCATACCCTAAACTTGAAATTCAAACTAGAAACAAAATTAACAACAACAACCAAAATCCATAAGAGAAATAAACACATACTTACGTACATACATACACACGGAACAAATTTTCATCTCTTGCCAACACAAAAATGCCAGTTGAGACAGAATTGTTTAAAGGAAATCAGGAAAAACAGGGAACGTTAGTACATATCAGAAGCAACACCACCAACAACAACAACAGAAAAGTGCATGTTCTAAACAATATTTTTTTCGTTTAGAAGAGATACTGGGTTTTGGCAAGCCAAGCCCCAGCACAACATAATTTTAAAAGTATTTTTTAGAAACGTAATTTTCATGGTAGGTTATAGTAAGCTAAAAGTGGCCGAGGAGCTAACAGGCTGATAATCGTATCTCCGGCGATTTAATTCGATTTATAGAGTCTTCTGAAATTATCCGTCTTGTAAACAATAAAAATCCATGGGATGAAATTTTGTTATGGCTTCTATAGAACCTCGATCTATACCCTGTGCTACTAGTCCTTAGTTTTCGCAGTTGGTCCTTTGACTTTCAACACGATGTTCTTAACAATATTGCAGTGCTCTACAATTTATCTTGGTGTTACTCTCGATAACATGCTGAGTTTTAAAATAATAATCTTGGAAAGGGCCAGCAAAGTTATAGTCGCACTTTACTTTTGCAGGAGAATCATTGGAATAAGCTGGGTACTAACGACTCACTAGCGGTGCCTCGGTGAGCTAGTAGCTAGTGTGCTAATCTATCAGTCCGGGGTTGTGGTTTCGATTCCCACCAAAGACTCTGTAATTTGTTACTAAAACATGGCAGGAAGACCAAGAAGGATAATAATTTGGAGATCTACAAATGGTTAACTGCGTTAGTGACAGGTCCCGGACTCTCAAGTATTATCTGGCCAAGTTAAAAATCGAGGAAAGACGAGACTTGCAGACTGTGCCTGGAATAAGGCTCTGGACAGACATATATAAAATGGACATGCTGTGGAGACCTTAGACTTAAGCAATTCCCATAGATTCCTTATTGTGGAAGAATGTCGACATATATCAGTCGCCAGTCAGGTGTCGAGAGTTAAAGGCTAGTGACAGCAAGAGACTCAGTGAAAATAAGGTATTCCTAAAATTCTAGTCGAATTCCAGAAATAATTGAGGAAAGAAAGGGGTCGAACCAATAGAGCTAGTGGTCTGCTTTGGTATATCTCCTAAAAATTATGTAAACCACTATTATTATTACGGTAGGGGGAATATCAGAGCAGACCACTTCCATAATGGGTCCCTTTTTCACCCCCTTTCGTCCTCTAAGATTACAGGCAACCGAAATGTAATTTACGGCAACCTAATGATTTTGAGTCACGTGCTACAACCAGCCTTTAATCTTCACTGGTAACTGTCGGCCTTCTTTCTCATCACGCAGTCTCTATTAAATTCTAGCATTTGTTCAAGGCTCCGGTCTCCCATGACATCCACATTTAACAGGCTTTTACCAGTGGTCCTGAGTCTTATGCTAGCCAGTGATAGACATTCACACACAAAGTGCCCTGCCGTCTCAGCCTCTTTCCTTTCCCCGTCTCGTCGTCTGTCTCTCAATTTTAGGCATAAGCTGTAGAGACTCCGACTCGACGTTGAAGGAACGTTTTGAGGTGCCTGCTTCCGAAAAAGATTTACCTAAGCCCAGAGGACTAGGTTTGTCCCATTAAACCACATTTACTTCCATAGCCGCAGGAATATCTTTATAGACTGATCAGTCCACGAGGTTTCTTTGTTATTTTTTTCGATATCCTCCCTTGGCCAGTGGCAACCTGAGTTGCTAAAGGGATTGACCTCTCCACCTCCATAGGAGAACCTTTAGAGATAGATAGGAACCCCTTGCGAGGTGTTCCTATCTATCCCTTCTGAATTCGTCTCTAGGCCATTATTGGAGAAAACAATGTCCACCCACACACTGCTCCTTATGCGTGGTTAAGTCTACATTGAAGCTGGAGGTAAACCGCTATCCAGAGTTCGCATACTAAAGGCCAAGCACAATCTTGACCACGCATACTTGGCTTATGCTATACTACCGTAGATTAGGGTAGCTGTTAACCTCTAGTCCTCTTTAACCCCTAACTATAAATTTAGGTTCTCGGCACAGCTACCAACCACTTTAACCGTACAAGTGTAAGGTTAAGGTAATGTAAACGCCTAAGTATAGTCCACAGGCTCATGCTAAGATTAGCCTCGGTGAGAATAAACCAGGCCTCCCTCTATCACTAGGTGGAGAAATAGCAGCAAACTCCGCAATTCGTTATAACTGTAGTTCAAGCTTCCTTCATCACTGAAAGTATAGATGCTGAAGCTTCTGGGTGAGGATATATTTCACCTCAGCTGTATGCCAAAATTACATGCTTTGAGAGCTCACTCTGGTTTAATAAATCTCTTCATAGATGCTCTCTTCTAAGAGACTTCCTAACGGGTTTAAAGCAAAATTCCTGACAGTAAAGGAGAAGGTTGATTTTCGATTGTAAATTTAAGTTATGTTTGCTAATGACGAAGACAGCCTCTGACTGCAGCAAATCTCTATATGAGATGGCTGACCAGCTCAACATTAGAAAATTTTGGGTCTCGGTGTGTTATAACATTTAGAGTACTCCAATACACTTTGGCACAAGGCTGAAGAGAAACTCAAAAATATTCCACCAGGAATGACTTCAAAATTATTAAACTGTTAATCAACAGGCTTAGGTTGAACGTGAGGTGCACTGTCTCTTTACTTTAGCTGTACCCATACACGTTGTGTGCGTCCTGATAATATTTTTTGATTTTGCTTTGAAAGTAATCCACACCAAAGTTTAAGACTCTTACATATTTACTTTATATAAAGGTACCCATCCCTGAATAAAAGCTTTATATAAAATCATAAAAATTATTGTAAAGCTCTGTAAAAGACAGACAAGAAATGAGTTACTTATTATTTTATAACAGCGCCATCTGTTGCACAAGATTGGTTAAGTGTGCAGTATCAGGATGCTGAGGTACCTCCTAACAAAATATTGTTAAAATCCATCCAGTAGAAAGATAGACAGACGGAAACAAGTTACTATTATAAAAGGTAATTCTAGTAGAGATACTTTTTTCAATAACCTTTTTTGACAACTCACGTGTGAGTCGTGTCATGCTGTCATGTTATTTTTGTTAAGTATTTTTTGGCATTTCATAATGGAAAGACTTACGCCTGAATCGCTTCGCTCTATGGGCTCTTGAAAAGTTCCAAGAAGATCCGACGTTTTCGAGGCAAATTTTGTTTAGCGTGATATCGGCGACATTTGGTTTCAGCAACACGTCGCCACTTCCCACACATCGCATCAATCAATGGATTTATTGAGAGAACATTTCGGTGAGAACATAATTTCACGTTTTGGAACGGTCGATTGGCTACCAAGATCCTGTGATATCACACCGTTAGACTTTTTTCTGTGGGGATATGTAAAGTCTAAAGTTTATGCGGACAAACCCGCTTCGATGCAGACCTTGGAGGAAAACAACACGCGTGTCATTCGCCAGTTACCATTCCAAATGCTAGAACGAGTCATCGCAAATTTGACTCAACGGATTTGACAGACATAATCTTCAAAAAATAAATGCCCAAGAATGTTCTTTCAAATGATATTAAACATTCTCCATTAAATTTAAATTTACTGTGTTTTTTTTTTCTTTAAAAAAGTAGGGAACCTCGAAATGGATCACCCCTTATTATAGTTACTGTGATACCACGGGACCCTAGTCTTAACAGGGTCCCCAAAGTAAAAAGAATTGGAGGTTATTATCTATACATATAATAAAATAGCAACTTGTTTCCGTCTGTCTGTCTGATGAAAATTTTTTAACGGATTGTTTTTAAAACCGAATTTTTTCCCAAACCGGTTTTTAGTTAAACCGGGTTTCAGTTAAACCGGTTTCTTGGAATGGCCGATGTTTTGAAATCTGTAGGCTGCAGACAGACACATGGAAAAAAATTGATTTAAAAAAAATACTGGTTTTGGCTTTTCTGAACCGGTTTTCTATTTAACGGGTTTTCTGTTAAACCGGTTTCTTGGAATGGCCGTCTTTTCGTAAAACTGTAGGCTGCAGACAGGCAAGCTAAATGTTGATAGACCTCAGCCTAAGAGCTAGGTTTATATTTTGTGAAGATAAAGTAGGTTGATTGTTATTTTTTGACACCTAAAAATCAATCGCGCAGGTTTATCACTACCAGTAGGTATACTCAGTCATCACTGAGAAGCAAAGAGAGTTAAAACGGAACCCAAACTAATATTGATCGGCTTCTTTATATGGTTATACATATAAGTAAGTTATGTACATATATGTATAACTAGCAGTGCTGGCCATTCCAAGAAACTGGTTTAACCAAAAACCGGGTTGGAAAGAAATACGGTTTAAAAAACCGGCTGTAGGTATAATTTTATGTGAATGAAAAAAGGCAAATGTAAGTATGTAAATATGCACATGAAATTTTATTATGTAAATCAATAATTTTCGTAAAAGTTTTGGAACTGCTGCTGTCTGCTTATAAAATAAATCATACTATTTGCTCTTTACTCACTGTGCCAAATCGACATTTTGTCTGTTTGACAAGCTGTGTTGTATTGGTGCATGTTTATGGCGGCAAGCGCATGTGTGCGTGTATTTCAACTTCTTTTGTCGTGTTGACAGTTTGTTTGTTACTTTTATTTTTGACGCTTTTTTTCTTCTTCTTTTTTAAAATATGTACATTGACTTTTCTATATTTCTTTTTGTTCCTTTATGCCCCCATGTTTTGTTGTTGCAATTTGAAAAAAAAAAATGTATTTATTTCGTTTATTTTCCCCACTCTCAGTTTTTGATTTTCAACAATTCGTTTCATTTCGTTTGTAGTTTAGGCATCAATGTGTGTGTGTATATTTGTGGGTTTTGCATAAAGAACCCGGTCTCGTATTTTTGTAAGGGAATGACTGCGTTCAAGTGTGTTTGATATGTGTGTATATTTATTTTCAAGTTTGCATGAATTTGCTTGTCTGCAATGTCTGTTGTGTTGTGTTTTGTTGCTTTTTTGTGTTCTTGTTGCTGTCTACTCTGCACTTGCACTTCTCAATGTTACATTCTCATACCACGACCTACCCATACCCCATTCAACTTAAGCTCTTGCTGTTGTTGTTACTACTGTTGTTGTTGTTGTTCTTGAAGTGTGTGCAGCTTTTGGTTCTGTTTATTCTTTATACAGCCCCGAGTACAGAAAGTAACAACAAAAATTATGCACATGCAATGAGAGTGTTTTGAATGTGTTTGTCTGCTTGTGTGTTTATTATGTTTGCTTGAGCTTTGTTGTTGGCCAAACGAAATGTATTTCACTTTTTTTGCCATAGTTCTCAATTTCAGTCTCGTTAACGACGTCATGTCGTACGTTAGTCGCGCTTTTAGTAAATTTGGAGTAAAACTTGTTTAATTTTTGTTTTTTGTTTTAATTCTTTTAAAATAAAAATCACACATTTTTGGGATAAACAAGTGAAAACATTTGTAATTAAAAGTAAAATTAAATTTATTAATTTAATAAATGTTTATGGGTTAAAAAAATACTATTAAATAGCGAATTACACGGAAGAAAAGGAAAGCTGTAAAATTCGAACAAAATGTAAATGCAGAATAATAATAAAAAATTAATAAAAAAAAAAAATAGTTTATTAAAATAAAAAAGAAGGAAAATATTTAAGAAAAAAATAAAAAAGAAAGTAATTAAATTAAAACAAGACAACAATTGAAAACGATTAATTTAAAATTATTACCTATAACAAGAGCAAATATTTCTAAACCAAAAAAAAAAAAAAAATTAAAAAAAAATTTAAAAAAATAAATTTTATTAAAAAAAATAAAAGTTATAAAATAGAAAATTTTGAAAAAAGTGTATAAACTTTTATAACAATATCTTTAAAAATATAATATAAAAATTTAAACTTAATATTTTTTGAGTGTAAAACCGACGGCTTCCGTAATTTCAGCATTATATGAATAAAATCCAATTTTGTTTATAAAAATTCTTCGAAGAAAATTATAAAATTATTTTGAATAAAATTTTTATTTTGGAAATATTAAGTCATAGTTCTTTTAACCTAATGAATTAAATTAAAGAATTTAAATAACATTTTATCGAATTTTCAATTAAAGCAACGGTGGCTTGGTTAATAAAAGGCAAAATTTGCAAAAAAAAAAAATTACAACGAAAACTACGACCAACTGTCCAATTTTTGATTAATTTTACAAAACATCTAGTTTTGCTTCATCAATGGAATGAGTTTTGTAGATCTTCAATTGGCCAAGCGTTCTTGGTTTACCAGCATAACACATCGACTTAACGTATCCCCAAAGAAAATAATCAAGAGCCGTCAGACTCAACAAATAGGTCTATTTAGGAAAAAAAAAAAAAATATCACCAAAATAACGCTTCAATAATTCGAAGGCTTCGTGAAGTGTACGGTACGTACATGCATTATTATTATTAATGTAGGGGGAATAACGAAGCAGACCACTACTAAATGGGTCCCTTTTCGACCCCCATTCGTCCTCAATAACTATAGACAACCGACATAACTTGAGGCAGTCTTACTATCATTGAGTCTCGTGCTACAACCAGCCTTTAATCTAGACTCTAGTGATTTCAGAGTGTCGACTGGGAATTATCGGCATTCTTTCTCATCACGGTGTCTTTAGTGATTGCTAGCATTTGTCTAAAGCTTAGTTCCCCCATAGCATCCACATTTAACAAGCTTCTGCCCGTGGTCCTAAGTCTTACGCTAGCCAGTGCTGGACATTCACACACAATGTGCGCTACCGTCTCAGCGTCTTCCAGGCATAGTCTGCAAGTATCATCTTCTTCGATTTTCTTCTAGATGATACTTGAAGTTTCCATGACCTGACACTAACACAGTTATCCAGCTTATTGTATCTAAGAACCTTGCTGGCTCTCCTGCCAAGGGGCTCTTTGAGCACCATTCGAGCCTGTCTACATGTAGTAGCCTCCCTCCACCTTTTCAGATTTAGTGAGTTCAGCCATTGTAGGACTTTTGCTCGTATTAGGGCATTACCCAGTGATACTCTGGGTTCTGGTCCACAGAAATTCTCAGCAGATCCCCTTTTTGCTAGTTGATCTGCTGCTTCATTCCTAGCAGTGCCAATGTGTCCTTTAACCCACATCAATGTTACCTCGTTAATCGAGGAACATCTGTTAAGCTTTAAAACACATTCCCTCACTAGTTTGGAGTACACGTTCACCTGCTTCATCCGTTTTATAACCGATTGGTTGTCAATGAGAACCTTTCTTCCCTGCACCCGACATTCCAAAAGGTGATCCAACGCATGTAGCAGCCCAAGCAATTCTGCCTGGTAAACGGAGACGTACTCCCCCAAACGGAGACTAGAGGACAAGTTTACCTCAACTCTTCTACCGTCCATAAGAGAAGCATCAGTGAAGATGCTGATGTCATTCTCCATACACTCATTGTGTATAACGCCGTCCGCAATTATTGTCCGATGCACTCTTTCGACTACCTTTCTTCTCATTTAATTGTCTTTCACTCCATATTCCATTCCATATTTTTCCAGTTCACGTATCCATTTAATAAAAAATAAAGCTAATCGCTAAACAAGATTTTCTGTAGAAAAATCGAACCAGTTTGCAATTGTTTGTAAATTTTTGGCGTGACTGCTGCTCGTGAGGCTTTAGCTCTTAAACAAATAAATCTTATCGGAATGTAAACCAATATCTCTATGCAAAATTATTCATGTGGTTGAGGCACACAGCCCATGTTGCTGAGAACGGCAGCGTTTTGCTATATTAGGCATCGCTAATACTTCGTCTTAAAGAAGCAATAATTCCTCCGATGGGTTTAGTACCATGTTCCAGCAATAGAATAACAATTAATGCAGTAGATTTTATGCGCTCCCAAATATGGAAAATGCAGTAAAATCATCTAAAACATGGTCATAGTTTTATTTTGATATGATTGGATATATTTAAATTTCCTTTCTCCTAGTAGAAAGGAAATATCATAAGAATAAATCAAGAAAAAAAAGCCACCATTTGATAAAAGAATTACAGGGTAAAGTGCAGTTTCTATGGCAAAACAAAAAACCTTTTAAGTTTTGAATATATGCTGCATCCATTTATTCCCCAGATTGGGCTTGTAGCCCTCCGTCTCTTTTAATTAGCACAAAAATATAGCCGAAAATGAAACAACACTCTGTTCGATAAATTGGTCCGGGTGAAATCTTAAGGCTACAAGATTATGGCGACAGCCTTTTTTTATCGCCGATAACCCCGATAAAAGAGGGCGTAGTGGTTGTGGAAATTTGAATTTATCCACATTCATCGTTTGCACATCCATCGTTTTAAGTTTTGAATTTTTCCCGGATCTATGTATTTATTTCCCAGATTGGGCTTCTTCTCGCTCCATCTTTTTTAGTTAACAAAAAAATAGCCGAAAATGAAACAACTCTCACTTCGATACATTGGGCCGGGTGGAAACTTGTCAAAAAAAATTAAAAGCTGAACGATTATGACCACAGCTTTTTTTATCGGCGATGACCCCGATAAATGAGGGAGTAGTGGTTGTGGAGATTTGAATTATTCCACATTGAAAGTGACAAAAAGACGTCTGCGGAAAGATAATTGTACTAATTCGCTTTGTAATTAACGGTGCAGTTTTCTGGCCAATCGAGCAGAAATGGATGAGATCTTAATGTAAAGCTTGTTGTATGCTAAAAAAGTGCGGATACTGGGAACGAGTTCGCTAATCTAATAAGAGCACATTCCATTGTAGTAACGATAAAACAACAAAACACATCCCACATTGCGTCGATGTTCAAGAGAGTAGGTTAGGTTAGGTTAAACGGGCCGCCCGCAAAACGCGAGTTCACTCGGAGGCCAATAAGGCCCATTGTGATGCCCCAACGATCGTCAACCCCCACCATTCCCTAAAGAACTCCGATACCGGTGGTTCTTGTAAACCACCCGGAGCTTTTCACAAAGCCTAATAGGCTCATAGTGTCACATCCCTGAGACAGTCCAGGTCCTGGAAGAATCTTTGACCCAGAAATTTGAGCCTACGCTCTTGAAGAGCCGGGCAGTCGCAGAGAAGGTGTTGAACTGATTCCTCCTCTTCCTCATCCATACAGCTTCTGCAGCACCCTCCACGAGAGATTCCCATACGCTCCGACATACGTCCGATCATACAGTGTCCCGTTATAACACCAACCAGAAGTACTAACGAGCTTTTCTCGAGGATCAGTAGTGCCTTTGTCCTTTTTTTATCAATTGAGGGCCAAAGGATTCTGGATAATCTGCAAGTGGTTAGTATAGACCACCTGCGAGCCGTTTCCTTCAGCGACCATTCTCCCAGTATGTTAGTCATTTCGGCCAATGGGATATAGATTTCAAGAGAGTAAAGAGAATTGGTTACCTTGCTGTCAGCTTTGAGCTTACTCGGTTTCTCCTGCACGCGGTCGAGTAGCTCCAAAATACACTTTGGAGCACCGACAAAGTTATCTTCCACTTTCGGCTGAATGTAAGTGGTATAAATAGTAAGAAGTCAGATGGAGTGAAGTATCTTTACACTGCTCAAAATAATCTGGGCATTTGCAAGCTTCTTTGGAGAGTTGACAAATGTGTTTAGGCCAACGAACATCACACTGGATTTTAATGCCAAGAATATCAAGAGCTTCCGATTTCCTAATACTTGCAGATGAACTACCTATAACTGCAGATAAATCACGAAGATGGTTACTTGGCAATAAGAAAATAAAAGAATGGAATGATTATATTAATATTTGCATACAAATATCTCTAGTTAACAAACCGAATAAAATTTTTATTTTTCGGAGTGGCTTGGCGAACATGGGTTGGTGTTGAAATTTGCATTACATTTACTCTATTGAAAAGGCTTACATGACCAACTAAAGTATCGGGACAGTGTTAAAACTAATGTGCTCAGGTCACTAGTAGACTTCCTAAGTCACGTTTTTTCCTTTATGACAAGAAAAAGCTAATAAAAATTCGCCGAATCTGCCAGAACGCAACTGAAAATGCATGTTTACAACAAAGTGCTGCCCTGGAAAATTTGTGAAATTATCGTTTTATTCATCAGTTGGCCATGATAGTTTTCCCCGTCAGTTGGTCATGCGAAGATATAAAAAAAACAGTGCTCTCCGACGGTAGTGCGTTTATTTATACCTCTTTTCAGCCCCATATCATGCTGTTGAAATTCCAATATGTTTGAAACTTGCTAATGCAACGACAATCTCCAAAGGGGAAGAAGATAACAACCCTGATAGTTACCAAGTCATAGAATTAATGATAAATTCTTGATTTTGTTATAGGCGATTTTGGTGACTCTAAGTAATGCCAAGGAATTTGATAGATTGTATCGTTGTGAACTTTTGTTGAAGATTGTTGCTATCGGTGTCAGTGCAACTTCTCTCAATAGGATTTTATTAAACAAGTTCAAGGTTAATTGCGGAGCACCACAAGGCTCTGTTCTTATTACTAACCTATTTTTTAATTTTTGTCTTCTTTTGCCGTACGTTTTCATTCAGCAATAGAGGTCGTGCCTATTGTAGATTGTTGTGAAGAGGAGGAACTGAATGATACGCTGAAACATGTTCTGGTAACAAAATTTGAATGGGATCATGTTAATAGCATTGATTTAAATACTCATCTTTATGTGCTATGGGTAACACAAATATTAGGCAATTGGAAGCTTCCTCTGTTCTTGGTATGATAGTAGTCCGACGGTGTTTAAATACATTGCAATCCATCTGTTCGGTCTCACCATTTATACAAACTAAATATAACGTATGAAATTAATTATAACTCCCATATGTGAGCCGGAGCTCTAAAGAATTGGAACAACTTCACTACAGGCAGAAGAGGCTAACGAAGCTCCTCGGTGGCAGTAGGATATCCCACTCTATTGTACCAGTGGAACATGTCACGTTTTAGTGTTTTAACATCACAACAATCTAATGTGTTCCAGTGATATCAGGTACTTATTTACGTTTCCTTTTCAATGCTTGAGGCCGATTGGCTAGTAAAAGGCCCTATAAATTTCAGTAAGAATTCGATTTTAGCGCTATAGTTCCTGTCACTTTCAAAGCATATGTCAACACGCAATAGTCTCTGTTTTCCATTACGAAACTTCCTGTCTCCAACACAATGCATTCTGTGGAAAATTGCATTCTTTTACGAGAAGTGTGTCCTTAAATAATTTCAATAAATTTTGTTAAGCCTTGATTGGAGTACAATTTAAATAATTTCATCTTAAAGAAAATGCTTAAATTTTAAACAACATCACACATTTATTGATGGCCAAATCTCATTAAAGTTTCAAACCATTAACCTTTAACTATTATTGTTGACCTCACACGTTACTACATAATGAACTTGGTCATTTCACTGTATGCATATACAAATTTCTGCTATCGATTTCTATGAAACTTGAAAAGTTTCCTTGCCAGTCAATGCAACCTTACAATGAGTGTCTTAATATCAATGCCACTAACATTTCATTTTGATGGTCAAAGGACAATGTAATCTATAACACACACAACCATTAAACACATATTTTTTATATGCAACCTTTAAAGCTCAAGGATAAAAAAATTAAAGTGAAACAGAATAAATTTTTAATGTTATTTTATATTCGGAACTTGGCAGTAAAAGTGCAAGCGCATTTATAACTTTACAACACCTCCAGTGTTCTCTTATGTTAACATAACTAAAGTTAAGCAATTTACAGCTGTTAAAATGTTACTGGTCATGTTAATAACAGACACCTTGTATGTTTAATTGAACTTGAATTTAAAGGTTTTTCCTATACAAACTCAAACACACGTACTTACATAGCAGAATACACGTAACATTACCAGATAACCGACATTGAGAGCTTTATAACCTCTCTACCATGGCTATTTCTCTTTCTCTCTCTCTCTCGCAATTGCAAATAAAAATGTTAAATTTCAAGTTTTGTTTTCCATAAATGAGAGTGATTGTATTTCATTTATTTTGTTTTATTTAAACGTAAGTGTGTTAGTAAAACGGCTATAAAATATTGCAAAGATAATGAATAGTGAGTGCAGTTATTGTGTTGCTGTGTGGTATTTGTAACAGCAAGCAGAGAGTAGCAGCAGCAAAACTCGCTTTTTGCTTGTAATGTTCAGTGTTAAGGTCATGTTATATTTTCCATGGTTACAGCAATTTGTTGTTATAGTTTTCCATATATAGAAAACTTTTTCTTATAATTGAAAACATAATAGGTAATTTGTAGTTGGCGGCCTTTTTTGTTGTTAAGGCTACTTTTTGTTGAGCACTGTAACCGCCTTCGAATAAGAGCGGTGGGTGAAAATAATGAAATAAAACAAAGTGTTGGAGGCATTCACAAAGTTATTGTTTTCTTTCGAACACCCACCGAGTGATTTAAGTTGAGTTTTCACATGAAAGTGACAAATTTATTTTTTTTTTCAAACCTTGATCACCTTGGTGACTCTTCGAAATAAGTCAAGTGGTCATATATAACGGTAAAAAGTGTTTGAATTATCCAAGCGTACTAGAAAAATGTGAGCTCGAATTACAATGCCGCTTGAACAAACTGGGTCAGTATATAAAAATAAAAAAAATGTCCGCATGCACCGCCAGGTCATCGAACGAGAATATTGACAGAGATATTCCTGGTTGAACGTAGTCACTCAAGCTTTCATATTTCATTAAGCAATGAAGTTTGATAAACGATTTCCATTTAAAGGCATACAAATCATTTAAGGGTTAAAGCCCAGAGATGATCAACAGTGTATTGTATATTGAATATTTGAAATAATTTTATTCAGTGACAGGTAAAATTGTTACATTTAGGGATTGAAAAATCTAAGAAAGTTTTAAAAAAGCATGTCATTGTAAAAGAGTAACTTTTTCGGTTGGCTTGTGTTTTGGAGGTGTAATTAGCCTTTTCAAATTAGTCTACTAATTAGTTGATAACGCAGAAAATGTTGTTACAGTCTATGGACGTGTGCTATGAAAACTTTTTGTGGGACCAATAAAAAGATTGCGTAGTCGTGCTAAATTTTTTAATCCGCAACATTTTAATACACGCCACCATTAATAGAACTCCGAGATCGCGTGATGTAAAACCTCCCGATTTCTTTCCATGAGGATAATCGAAAACTAGGATTTGCGATAATAAAACGAACACACTTGCAGATCTAAAATTGAAGTTACGACGCAAACAAAACACGCAAGAATAAAGCTTTAACTGTTTTTCGGTCCTTAAATATATTTTTAATAATTAAAACCGGAGGCCTTAACTCAGTCTATATTCATTGTACATAGCTAAAGACGACGTTCAAATGATCTTTCGTTCGCACGTTGAAAGCTTCTTTGCTCTGCTGTATCAATTGGGCTGAATTTGAGCGATGGACTGAGCTATGTTATGTTTCAGCTGAGTGTGACTTACGGAATGTAAAACAATCTTGTTGGCTTTATAGCAGTCATATGGAACTATATCCTTGTGAACAATTCAAGCCTCATCACAGCTAGCTGCCTTTTGATAGCTTTGCAAACCTGCAGAGTACATACTGGCAAGTTTCCGAGTCCGTCCAATAACAGCAAGATCTTAGCTGGTAGTATACAGTACGGTACAACCTAGACGTACGATTTTGCGTCATCTTCCTACTGTGCGAGGATTATTCCCTTTTCTTAATTGGAAAGGATCCAAGTTTCTTAAGTTGTTATTCCTTTCTCCTTACGATTCCGTCTTATTTACTGCGTTCAGTTAACTAGATCTGACCTAACTGTGTTCATTTAGATAATGGATTAACTTCTAAATTCGTTATAAGTTAACGTAGCCATTCCTACAAAAGTGAGCCTTGTCGCTAAACATGATTTTTAATTCATAATGTTTCCACTAACTAAGGTGCTGCTCTATCTGTCTTTTGGTAGCTTTGCAAAGCTGCAGAGTAGTCTCAAGTTTAAGAGTCCGTCCATCCAAAAGCCAGATCTTAGCTGGTAGTATACAGTACGGTACAACCTAGACGTACGATTCTGTGTCATCGCCCTACTATGCGAGGATTAATACCTTTTCTTAATTGGAAAGGATCCAAGTTTCTTTAGTTGTCATTCCTTCCACCTTACGATTCCGGATTATTTACTGCGTTCATTTAGATAATGAATTATGTATCTCTAAATTCGTTGTAAGCTAATGTAGCCATTCCTACGCAAGTGAGCCTTGTCGCTAAACATGATTTTTCATTTATAATGTTTGCACTATCTAAGGTGCTGCTCTGGCGTATAGATAGCGTTGGTGATTTGACATCAGTGGCTAAACAGCAGATTTTACAGACGCTATCAAAACAACACGTCTGACAGGGAATGTCAATTGGAGAACCGCCTTATTTATTAATGGTTTCTTTCTTTCATATTTTCAATCTGCCATAATGCCTTGGAGATTCCATCTACCTTGGTAGTTTGCTTATAGGGGAATATGGGAAAATCAGTCCCAGAGGAGACTTAAGGGGTCCGTCCGTTGAATGACAACAAAAAACAGGGTCTATAAGTTTTTGTTCGGTTTAAGTAAGGGCTATAATTTAGATTAAATGTGCTGCTCCCAAAAGAGGGTCTATAGATAAAGCAAAATCAGTTTAGTCAGCATCAAAAGGCTCTAACTCATATTTACCCCTTTCTTCTAATTTTATTTTAAACAACCCTGTTAAGACAATGTCATAAATACACTATACGGAATAAGATACTCATAAATTTCCATGTGCAAACATAAACCCCAACCTACCTCAACACAAATAAAACATATTCATTTAAAATTAAACCACAAGCATAAAAATTAAACTTAAATAAAAATAACTCGCGGTCATACAGGCCCAAAAATAAAGAAATTTAAATACAAACACTTCCTCTCACTCACTCACTCTCATCTTCTTGATAATGAATAGAAACAAGCCTTCCGACATCAACCCAACCAACACTTTAATTTTCGTTTACGAGTGTGTAAAGCCGAGCATTACTGAAAAATACGCTGTTAAAGTTGCGAGCCGAAGGGAAGAGAGAGAGAGAGAAAGAGAGAGTGTTAGCATTGTTTACTTGCAAAAACGACTAACAACAAAAAGTGTGGGGGAGGCTTTAAATGATAAACTAGTACCCCACTTCCTTATTGTCAACTAAAAACAAAACTCACACACTGACATTTACAGTTACAGTGGTATTTGACACTGAAATTTTAAGGAAATGTAAATGGAAATTGATTGAGAATAAGTTTCTCTTTCTGTTAGATTACAAGTCACAATGTTAAATGTGCAAATGTTTGTAACCTTTGTTGTAAACTCATCATGCCCTTTAGACTAATAATTTTTTTATAGTACTTCCGTTTCGAAAAAATAGGGTATTTTATTGGTTGTGGGGTTTTTAGTGCAGATTATTTGAGAAGTTCTTTACAATACGTTATGCAACGGAGTCAAATATTACTAATCGCTATATTTTTGTTACACACTTTCAACTGATTCTAGTGCAATTATTATGATGGCTTTCGACTAATGATTTTTGATCGTTTGAAAGGTATTTATTAACATCTATTCTCATTTGTAAATCCGCATGACACTAGCCGCCTTTAGTCAGTCTAAGTGCATCAGGCATCCACATTGATATTAGTATATCTAACGGGGATTTTAGTCTTAATGCCAGCCAGCGCTCGGCAAACAGTTTTAGCCAGCCACAACCGCCAAACATTTTCTACATCGTTTATCATCTCAGTCAATTGACATTTGAGGTGTTAATGCCGAGTGCCATTACCAGCACACAGTAGTCAGTAGAGTATTTGGGTTGTATCTAGGTTAGAAAACAATCCAAGTGCCGCTTCGCTTACATAGACCCTTGTGTACATTTTACGCTTGATCACAACTAGCTGTCTTTTGATAGCTTTACGAACTTGCAGCGCATAACCATTACAAATTCTTAGCTTGTACTGTACTGTTATCCAGTTCAGGTCATAAAAATCCGAATTCAGGCCCTAAAAATCTTCTGCAACATCGTCTTACTTCGCAAGGAATATTCTTTTTTCGTGATCGGACCGGGTACAAGTTTCGGCATGCAAAAGAGATTTTTTGGCCGTTTGAAAGGTATTTATCGATATCTCTCCTCATCACTTAATCCGCATAACGCTAGCCACTAGTCAGCCCAAGTGCACCAGACATCCACTGTTGTATATGTCGATCTTAGTCTTAATGCCAGCCAGTGCTGAAATTTAAAATAGAAGGTGTGCGGAGTCTCAGCATTATCTGCATCACTTAAGTTGCTAATACGGCGTGCTCTCACCTGCACACAAGACATAAGAATACTTGGGTTATATTTAGCTGTCGCTCTGCTTACCTAGATTCTTGTGAACAAAGTAATTACAAAAGGCTGCCTACTGATTATTTTCCGAGTTTGTGAGTCCAACAACAGTAAGATTTTAGCTTCTAGTATTCAACTACCCAGAGTACAAACCAAATGTTCTGTGGGTAGTTCTTAAAATGCCACGGCGATTCTGCCTTATCGCCTTGTTTGATTGGACCGGGTACATGATTCTTAATTTGTCATTTCTTTTCGCTTCTCACGTTTCCAGATTATTCCCCCCAGTTCATTTTTCTGTAGTTACGCTCATGTATTAACCACACCACGCCCATTGTTCATCTTGTTAGGTTATCTTCAGTCCACACACGACTTCTGCCCTTTCGTTGTAGGACTGGGTTAAAATTTCCTGCATCATCGCGCCTATTCCGTATTGACTATTTTGAAACTTCCAAAGTTATTACTCCGATCACCCCATTTCCGAAATGATCACCTTCTTGCACATTTTAACTGGATTTACATCACAAGTTAACCTCCTTGCATGGCATATTTAGCCAGGTTACAGCACAAGGCCGATCTAATATTATAGAGAATTTTTTTTCAATTTTTTTTTTATATGGAGTTTGACATTAATCATGTATTTTAAGAGAGAATAAAATAAATATTACTGTCAAAATCCATATAAAAAAATTCAAAAAATTTTTGCAGATATTTCCTCTCCCTTACGGTATCACCTTGTTAAATATGCCTTACCTCCTGGTTTTCACCTAATTTTAATTTTATAATATGTGTTATCGCTAGACATACATATTTCTTTTATTAACTTTTACTCTTAATATATTAAAAGCGAATTTAAGAGATAATTCTATTGGTTTTTATAACAGGTTCTGTTATATATTTTCACTTTCATTATTTATACAAAAATTTTAAAGAGTTTTCAGGTTTTTTGATTTGTATTAAACTGTTAAAAATATTTTTTTTTATAATGAGAGTCAGAATGTCAGATTCTATTCTATTCTAATTTAAGCTCTTTTAATGTTTACATATTGGGGCTTTCAACTTTGCGTTTGTGTGTGTGTGTTTTTAGTTAAAAGAGGAGCGCATAATATTTAACAAATAAAAGCGAATTTTAGTCAGAGAAAGTACGTTAAATGAAACAGTTAAGAAACCCGGTATATGTAAAATTTATAACGAAATATTTTTATACACAACAAACGGAATTACAATAGAAATAACAAATAAATTCCGAAAATAGAAAAAGTGTTTGAAAAATTAAATTTTGCGTAATTAAGCAAAAAAAAAAATTAATAAATAAATAATAAATAAGCAAATAAAAAAATGGAAAATGCAAAATATATAAAGAAAAAGTGAATAATTTCTATTTATATATAAAAAATTATTAATAATTATAAAAGAAATAAATTGTTATAAAGTGTTTAAATCAAGGTATTTAATTATAACCTTACATACATATGCTAAGGACTGTCTTTGGAATATAAAAATAAATAAATTTCAAGCACAAACTTGTAGCAGCAAGAATAAACAAAACATATATAAACAAGAATAATAAACAGTGTCCTTGTCCTTGGTTAATGCTAAATGTTATAACAAGGCTTTAATAACAACAACACCAAAAAACAACAATAATTGAAAAGCCTTCCTTTTATTTTCAAATAATATAAAAAATAACATTAAAATCATTTAACAGCATTTGAAATTCTATGAAATTAACCCAAACAGCACGAGAAAAACTATAGTAAATAAAAATTAACTGTAAATAATTTAACAGTTAACAGCTTAAGAAATGCTATTTACAATTCTCTCGCTCTGTCTCTGCCTGCAACAGAGAGATAGATAAACCTTTGTAAACAGTTAACAGAGCAGAATTGAACTCTCTTCAACTGTTAAACCCACCTCGCTCCAAATACTAATTGTTATGGCCTATGATTGTGTGTGTGTGTGTGTGCGTTCGTGTGTTTTATTTTTGCAATATGAAATTTCATTGTTACATTTCCGAACAAGTAGGCAAAACTGTTTTCGTGTTTTTTATTTAGTGATTTTCCTCATTGTCGTCATTCACTGTCACTGCCAATGTCAAAGTCGGCTGTTATGTTTGTACCTGTGTGTATGGGTGTGTGTGTGTGAGTTTGCACAAGTGTTTTCTGTATTGTTGTATAAATAGTTGTTGTACATTTGCACTTTTACAGTTATTTAGTATGTATGTACTTATAAATAGTTTTTGTAGTTTCGACCGTTATTCGTTGCAGCGGAAGTGCGTCCAAATGTTAACGCGCTTAATTAACACCCTTTTTATGTTATTGAACTAACAAAACAGCTGTTTTTAAATGTAGTTTTAATTATTTTTGGGAAATAAATTCTAATAAGGAAAAGATGCATTGTTTAACACTAAAATAAAATTTTTTTGCAAAATTTGCTTATACGCACCATTATCTGGTTTCACCAAAGTACAAGATTTGATGGAGCCTGCAAATAGGAGATCTTTAAATTGGATTTCCATCAATTTAAAAATCTCCTATTACTCCTAAAGTTTTATGGTTTATGTAATCAGGAAGGAGAGATGGATACTGAAATTTGCTTTAGTCATTAATGAACCTCTTCATTTCCATTACCAGTCAACCTCCTCACTCTACACTGGATCACGTACAGCCTTTTAGTTCTTTAGATTAAGCTGATTAATAACTTTCAAAGGGGTATTATCGACATTGCCTTTCATTACAAAGTCCGCATAAAGCTAGACTTTAGGATAAGGCATAAAGCTAGACTTTAGGATAAGGCATTTACATTCCGAATGAGTCTGCCTGTTGGCCTACGGCTTAGTATACGCTGCCAGCTCAGCTTTTGTTGAGCACAGCTGACAAAACATCATTTACTTTAATTTAATTTCGTTCATTTGATGAAGTTGCCGCTACTGTTCTCTGGCACCTTAACAGTTATCAGATTAGAATATATATCTCTCTAAAAGCTCTTGGCGAACAATTTAGACTTGTTCACAAGTATTAATTTTCTGATACTTTTTTAAGGCTTACAGAGTCCAACTAATTAGTGCTGGCAACTTCTACTACTTTCAATTACTCGATACAACTCAATACTTTTCAATTGGATACTCAATACTTCCGTTTACATGATAGCAGAGGAAATTTATCGTCGTAGTTGACAAATATTTTTTTACATTTATTTCTAAAAATACTACCGTTAAAGTATCGATTAACTAATTTTGTGTATTGAGTACCCAAAAAAATGATCGAGTATTGAGTACTCGGTACCCAATACTTAATACTTTGGCAGTACTACTACTAATCCTTCAATTGTATCCTTACTCATTGTAGGTCTGAGTTCAGGCTCTTAAAAGACGATGTTTTTCAAGAATGGCCTCACTGTACGAATATATATCCTCTTCAGGGATTTGACCAAATCCGAGTGATCACTCTCTAAACTTTCCTTTACGATATTTCTATTTTCAGAATAGTGAATACATTTTACTGAACATAATTTCAGAGTCTAACTTCTCCTTAAGTAGAGAGGCTGATAAATCCGCCTGCCACCCCAACCACACACATAAAAAATCAACCTTCTCGGACATTTTTTCGCTGAAATAAGAGATCAACTTCTTCGCCTTGCAAAGGCAATTACTCTCCACATTACACAAGTAAATTTATATGCTCGATTTCAATGGTATCTAAATATCCCCATTAATATAGAACTTTCCAAAGGGAATTAGTAGATATTTTCATCATCTATATTATTTGATTTTAATAGTCGCGAAAGGTCGAAAGGCGGTTATGTTTTTTCGTATCTCGTATTTTATTTATAGACGAAACGAATAAAAACATTAGACTCAATGCGTTCATTTAGATGTTAAAGTGTTTAATCAATTGTACGCGAAGCTCAATTGGTAGTTGTCGCCCTCCTGCTCCGTCGCTGCGTCGCTATTACCGCAAAATCCACTCCTGTCTCAGCCTCATCTAGACACAGCCCCATAAATAAAATCTTTCCCGATTTTAAACTAGTCCCTATTATGTTTGAAGTGCCCTTGTCCTGCTATGGGTGTAGTTATTTACCTTAGAGTACTTTTTAGTCCCTTTCGCCAAAGGACTTCTCAAGCACACTTCAAGCTTGCCTACAAGTAGTGGTTCTATATTACTATTTCAAAAACCTTAACTCCTAGCAAACCTTTGCCCAGTGAATTTTAGGTTAAAAAAAAATATTTGGTGCTTTACTACTCTGTGCGGGGATTTCTCCCTTGCGGCAACAACTAAGCTAGTTCTGGGTTTAGACAGGAAAGTTTTAAGAGTAATAGATGTGATCACTGGCCATTGCACCATTAGAGCAAGAAGTAGTAGATGGGTTACCGGTACATCGAATTTCTGTAGGACACTGTGGAGTACATATTGTATCACTTCCCGGTATTGCTAGGTTGCAGGTATTGCTTCATCAGGGAAATCGTGTGGCTATATCTGAGTTTAGACAGGAAAATTTTATGAGTCGTTATAGATGTGATCACTGGCCATTGCGCCATTAGCGCAAGAACCAGTAGATGGGTTACCACTACATCGGATTTCTGTAGGCCGCAGGTATTGCTTCATCAGGGAAATCGGGTGGCTATATCTGGGTTTAGACAGGAAAGTTTTATGAGGCGTTATAGATGTGATCACTGACCATTGCGCCATTAGCGCAAGAACCAGTAGATGGGTTACCGGTACATCGAATTTCTGTAGGACACTGTGGAGGACATTTTGTAGCACTTCCCGGTATTGCTAGGCTGCAGGCTTAGATAGCTAAGTGGAAGATTTTAAGCCGGACTATTTGACATCGCTCGGTGTAAACTGGAGGATGTCGTCGGCTTCATCAGGGAAATCTGGAGGCTGATAGACATCAGGATTTATATAGGTTTTTTTTAGTTTTAGCTAAATGAAAGGAATCACAAAACATCCTCTAGGTCTCCGAGTGGAGGTGCCATTTTTTGGCACTTCTTAACCTTACCTAACTATTTGTGTCTCTTTGCTGCTAGATTGTTTTTAAGCTTTCACATTTATTGACTTTCAACCTCTTTTCCAATATTTCTAATTTGGAGTTTAAGCTTTCACATTTGTTGCCTTTAAACTGCTTAGCCGATATTCTTGCTGTAGAAGTCGTCTTCTCCAACTCTTTACCATTCCGTAACATTCGGTACCACAAAGAACAATCTATAAGTATTCACCCCTTACGAAGTTTTATTTTCTTTTTTGCAAGTCAGCTAATGACTACTACGTGCCACGCCCCCTATGCCAATAATTTCAATAAGTCCAGCTTACAAATTTCTCTATATGGACTCTGTATGTAAGAAGCCACGCCCACTTAATAAACCGCCTATGGCCATCCAATCAAAAATTATTATTATAATCAAATGAGTGTCTTTAGTAAGGAATCTACTTAGGCGAAAAAAGTAATAAGAATAAAATCCGGGTTATATTGCTTGTCCGATGATCTGGTATGGGCAATCAACAAAATATACGCATCAAAACTAGCTTCTATTCCTCTTACAAATGTATTTCTTTTATTTAAAAAAAAAATTAGCTTTTTGTCCTAATAACCAGATGATAGAGGAATCATCTAATAATTTATTTAATCAGTTTTATTGCTGTTCTATTTACAAAAGAATTAAAAGCAGTCATGTTAAAAAAATTATTTATAATAAAAACAATAAATGATATTCACAAAATATATGACCAATTAAAAATTAAAATAAAAACCGAATAAAAAAAATATATGTGCTTGCAGTTCTAAAATAAGAAAGAAAAAAAAATTGAAAAAAATATATTTTATTTATAAGTTTGCGGCAGCAAAATATTTCAAGGTTATCTTACTTTAAAATGTATAATACACCTTAAGCTAAATGAAAAAAAATAATGTGAAAAAATACACTGAAAGAAATTTTAGTTTTAAATTTAACAAAAAACAAAAAAAAAAAAATAAAGATTAAAAATAATAACTGATTATAAATTATCATTAAGTATTAATCCAAATAATAAAAAAATAATATACACTTAAGGCCATAATAGCGATAAAATGAAAAAACAAAAATAAATAAAAAAATAAAGATTAAAAACAATAACTAAATATAAAATAAAAAGAAATAAATAAATAAAAAAAAAATAAATAAAAAAAAATTTTTAAAAATTAAAATAAAAACTAAAAAATAAAAAATAAAAATAATAAATTAATATACATAAATCATTAATAAGAATTAATCCAAATATTAAAAAATTAATATACACTGAAGGTCATAAAAATAAATAAAAAAATAAAGATTAAAAACAATAACTAAATATAAAACAAAAATAAATAAATAAAAAAATAAATAAAAAAAAATTTTAAAAAATTAAAAAAAAACTAAAGAATAAAAATAATAACTAAATATATATAAATCATTAATAAGAATTAATCCAAATATTAAAAAATTGATATACACTGAAGGTCATAATAGTGATAAAATGAAATGAAAAATTGAAAAGATAAACGAAATAAAAAAAAATAAAAAAATAATAAATTACAAAAATATGAAATTATCAATTAAAAATTGTTTAAATATTTTAAAAATCTTTAAAGTGCTTAAAATATTAAAATAAAAATATCTTTTTTTTTTTTAGGTTTAAAAATGGCAAAAACTTGAAGTGACAAAACTTAAAATTTAAATAAAAAAAAGTTTTTTCAACTTAATTTTTTTTTAAGAAATGGTTTAAAACTTAAATTAAATTCAACATAATTTTATATATATATATAACTATTAATATATAAATTTCAACATATTTATACAATTTAATCAACAAATAATTTACTCACACAATTGTCAAAATATAATTTTTATTAAATATTCGTATTAAAAACATAGTTTTTTGGATATTATTTTAACATCATTAGTATAATCAATTGGATTAAACAACAACTATTATTAAGGTGAGTTTCGAAAATAATTTTTTAAAACCAAAAAAAAAAATTTTTTTTCTTCAGTGCACAACTTTACTTTTTCGTTCGAGTTTTAGTGTCCAACTTTGCTTAAATATTATTGAATCCAAGTTAATGCCGGTCCCTACTTTGCTTGGACAGCATACGAAACTTGCTTTTAAAAAAGATGACAATAGCACTAGTTCAGCGATTATTTAACTTGTCTATAAAACTATTAGAGCATCTGGGACTTGTGCTACTGAGTGAAAGTTAGAGAGGAAGCAATGTGTAGAGTACGGTTTAAGCATTTTATTAAAATAGTTTTTTTTTGTAAACAACACAATCCATGCGAAGCTTTTGCTAGTCTACAGAAAAATCCCACAAGTTTTTGGTGGGAATCGAATTTATAACCCCCAGACTACCCTCATAGACTAGCGCACTACCAATCAGTCTATCAAGGCACTCGAATAGCATTTGATAGTTTTGCGATGATCACTTTCGAAATCTGTGATCGATTCATAATTACTGTATGTATTGTTGTTTTGTCCCCTTCTCCTCGACGTTATCGCTTCCAGCAAATTTCTTTATATTCTGGTCACAGGGCCCGAGGCTTCTCCCTAAAACTAGAAGATAAAGAATTCGTTATCTGTCAAGCAGCCAAATTACTGAAACTGGACAACAACCCGTATAAACCCTTGGTCCATGCTAAGTGTTGGATATGGATTAAAAAAAAAAAAATGGAGGCAAATAGGCGTTATGCGTCAGTTAGGCATTAATCTACAACTTCATGGTAGATGATGATGGTCCTTCGAGGCATGACGATAAAACTATTACTTTTTGTGGAAAATGCCCTCAGGTATACGGCTATTTACTAGTGTTAATCTGTACTGCATAAAAGTTTTTTTTTTTGTTTTTGTTTATAAAAGAGAAGTAACACTCAGACAATTAATGCCTATATACACTGTGTTACTTCCTTTGGAAAGAGATAGCAGTAGATAAGACAGATGGTTAGTGTGATAGTAAAGCTTCGCATCTGGCAACACTGCAATTGCACGTTTGTGGTAATACCGGCACTTAATCACAGAAAAATTGATGTTGCCACGGCTGAGTTTTGAACTCGTGATCATGCTTTAGTAGTCAACGTGCTAACCACTTGAGCTGCAGCACCATTCGTTATATTGCAAACTTTTTTTTCGCCAAGATCGATCAGGCGATGGTTTATAGAACCATCGCCTGCGATTGATGTTTGCATACGTTTTTGCATACGTTGTCGTGATGAAAGGGAGAAGAAAATAGCCTACATTTTCCACTGAATAAACTAAACTTCTTTATTAACAATACTACTGCACTGCCCTAATTATGCCAGTGAGGTTTCTGAGGTGTCTTAATTATTATTTTCCTTCCCGAAACCCCTCGGATATTTTAACATCACTCACACTGAACTAGGACGCATATTGCGCTTTAAAATGAGGTCCGGTGGAAACCCTTTTTAGGAGAGGATATCAAAATGGACCTATAAATCTAAGAAATAATGGATATGAAAAAAGAGACCGAAAGATAAGTGATATGTTTCTCACGACTGTTATCACTTACACGTGGCATGACGTGTCAGTATAAACTTCAAAGCCTTCACAAAATTTACCCCAAAATCTGTATTTTTAAACACCTCAATTTTGCACCATCTATAGGGTGGTTAAATTGTTAAGGGCCGATATTGGTTTTGAATAAAACATAAATTATTTGGGAAATTTTTGTCATTTCTTTTTATTTTGATAATATTGGTATGGTTCAGTTATAATGGCCGCCACGACATCGGCGGCACACCTTCATCCGATACTCCCAATTTTCGATGACGCAGAGGCATAATTGAGGTTCTGTGCCGTTAATGTGCCGAATTATCTCATCCTTTAGCTCTTGAATTGATCCTGGCTTTTCTTTCAATTAACCCCAAAGAAAGATGTCCAACGGTGTCAAATGACATGATCTTGGCGGCCAATTGACATCGGCACCACGTGATATAACACGGCCATTGAATTTGTCACGCAAAAGAGCCATTGTTTCGTTAGCTGTGTGCCAAGTGGCACCGTCCTGTTGAAACCACCTATCGTCAACATCCATATCTTCCAATTCGGGCCATAAAATGTTCGTTATCACATCACGATAGCGAACACGCACGCGGCAATTCTGCTTATTGACGAATCCACTGAGGTAAAAATATGCCTCATCACTGAAGATGATTTTCTGTGAAAATTGGTCATCCACTGTTGCCATTGTTGCTACTGTTGCTCGATTGTGTATCTTTCAACGGTTCAAATTGAGTTAGTCTGAAATTGAGAAATGTCAAAGTAAATGCAGAAAAAAAACTTGACGTTTAGCTGTGGTTCACATTTAACATCGCCCCTTAAAATTTAACCACCCGATACAAGAGATTATTGAGGCAAATGGCTAAGTTTATTGCAAGGCATATATTATGCCTTTAATATTGCAAACATTTTATAGCATGACATCTTTTGTCTACTGTTTATGGAGTTTTAGAGTGAGATGAGTTTATTGCAAGGCATATATTATGCCTTTAGTATGGCAAACATTTTATGATTCATTGACCTTTTTTGAGAGGGGTTTAGAAGCTGCTGACCAGAATAACCATGATGGAAAAAGTTTCAAGATATTGAAAAGAGATAGCCAAGTTTATGTCATGACATCTATGTTTTAAATTTACACAAATAATATATGTTATGCTTATAATATTACATATAATATATGCCATGTAATTTATTTAGCCAAGTTAGGCTTCAATAAAAGTAGAACATTAATGCCATGACATAAATTCGTCCACCTCTTTTCAGAAACCCGATAAAATGGATCACACACGTCATCATGCAATACACTTGATCGTTTGTCTTCATGTCATACAATAACTGGTAATCTATCTTCAAGTCTCCTTAATGATCTATGGGGTTTATGGGGTTTTAAGTATCGATGGCCAATATTGGATCTCGCATTTTATAACATTTGACATTTATCATATATTTGTTTATAAACTCTTTAAGTTTGATAGTCTAGTTTTTTGCAATACCTATATTAATCGTGTTGCTTCCTTTGAAAAGGGATAAGAGTAGAAAAGACAGATGGTTAGAGTAAATAACAGCTTCACTTTCACATTAATTACACACTGTGTAATTTTTTAAGTCAGGGCAAAATAACCATATACGGACACCACTACGTCATAAAAGACCAAAAAAAAAAAACAGACCACTGTCTCCCAGTTTTGCCAAAAGTCCTCCAGGTTTTTTTTTATGGGCCCTCAAAGATGTGGGGCGACGTCATTTTTGCAAAAACATGATCATTTTCTCAAGCTCATATTTTGCAAACCTGTTGGAATTTTGATATACTCTCTGAGGCTAAGTTGTAGCTCTTGTCATAAAGAACAAAAATTGTGAACATATAAAATCAAAAAAACTTCATCTTCAAGGTCAAAATCGCAAAAAACTTTAAAAATTCAATTTTTTTTACCTTTTTTCCCCTGTTCAGGTCCATAGGTAGCAAACCGTTCAAAATTCAAGGAAGCAATCAACTACAAAAATGAACCTAAGATCTCAATAAACAACTTTCTAGAACATATGAACTTCCTAGGAATGATTCTTAACACCGTTTAGGTAGCGCTTAGGTAGCCGCAAAAGTGAAAAATTTCCCGGGGCCTTTTTTTTTGGTCTTTTATCACGTAGTGGTGTCCGTATATGGTTATTTTTTTCCGTGTTGCACTGTGTTATACATGGATGGGCAAGTTTTTATTTTTAATGTCATTAATGATCTTCTATTTATAGGGTTTTAAAGACAAACGGCTAGGTTTATTGGTTTATATTTATGAGCTATTTTAATGAAATCTTGAAGGCAGATTTTATTGCCTGGGCCATCTATAGGTGGAACAAAGAACATCCAACAGATTTTAATATTTAAAATTTCCATACTTTAATAAAAAAAACACTGCGAGAAGTTTTAAATTGTATTCTTTGTTTGAAACCACCCATAATCACAATCTATTTTTAGCTAAGACAACAACCCAAAGTAAATAACTTTTTAATCAATTCCTTTTTTCTTTTCTTTGCAGTTTTCTACATCTTATAATATAATTATATGTTAAACTAATAATTTACAAAATTAATAATAATTTAATTATTCACAACGTAAGAGTTAAAAGAAAGTTAATCATAATTTAAAATATTCTTTCAAAGAAAACCAAACTTCATCATCTACCACTACAAGTATTATTAGCAGCATATTAACACAACGCGCGTTATCCCTCTACATTATTCCACACAACTACAAAAACATTTAAACTTTATTGAAATATTAATGGAATAATTATAATTTTTGGACTATTGTTTATTAAGCAACATATATAAACTTTAAAACATTTAAAAAACATCTTATACTCATTAGCAACATAAGTTTCAAGCAACAGCAGCAGGTTTTAAGAACAACGTGAAAAACAAATAAATTTAAAGGAAATTGCAAGCAGGAGAAATCCTTTTTTTATTAATTATTAAATTAATAATACAAAAAAAAAACCTAAAAAGGACACCTCTTATAACATAAGGAAAAAGTTTAGCAAGTTAAGCATATTTTTATTACAAATATATTGATTAAAAGGATACAACAAATTAAGGATTATTTTTATTAATTTTGCTAGAACCTTAAGACAGTTTAAGATAAGAGAAACCTTGAAGGCTGATAAAGAGAAACAAAATTAAACAAAAACTACTCTCAAAACAAGAAAAAAATAATAATTATTAAGGACAACAACCACAGGATTTAAAAACGATTTAATCAAGCAGAAATATAATTAAAAAAATAAGGAAAAGAGACTGATTTTTGTAAATTAAGTAAAAAAATAATATAAGCAAAAGAAGCAACAGATAAAGAACCAGCAACATTTTAGTAACTAAGCTCTAGCCCCAACTCAGTCAACAACACACAGACACACACACGCTAATGAGGAATTAAAACCAACCAGCCATTAACAGTAAACTTCTTAAAGATATAACAAGTGATTTGGATATTAAAAATTACAATAACAACAGCAACAAAATGTTAAAAAAATTGAAATGTCTAGAGACGGCCAATCATTTGGGCCGTGATGCCTCACCAGCTTCTGCCGCTACAAATCATCACAATCATAACAACAGCAATAACAATTTAATGCAGACCACAACCAGTGTCAAAATTATTAAAACAGAGCCATTGGATTTTGAAATGTTGCATTTGGAGGAGAAAGATCTAAGAGAGCGTAATTTAACCAGAGATAATGAGACCACCACCACCATCACATCATCAACATCCTCAAACAGTAACAACAATAACAACACTAATTCAGCACCTCCACAACGTTACCAGCATGTTCAAGTGCAAACGGTACCACCTCGCCAAGGCATAACCAATTCAGGGGCAGCCCAAAAAGTGATACTAACGCCCCGTGTGGAGTATGTGCAAATACCTTTGAATAATTCGGAAAGATCTTTAATAAGTGGAGGTGGTGGTGGCAGTGGTGCAACGACATCACCACAAATCATTATAACGCGCACGTTGCCTACAAACAACACATCAGTCTCTTCAACTAACAATACGCAACAGCAACATCAACATCACACCAACCATCACACGCATCACATACCACGTAGACACTCGGCCAGTCCCTCGCAGTATCACAGAGTGTCGCTAAACGTCACACAAAATAATAACAATAACAGTCATTCAGCGCCTTCATCACCACCGCCTTTACATCACCAGCAACAATTGCAGCAACAAACCGTTCATAACTCAGGTTCGCAACATGTGCGGGTTATAAGAGATGGTCGTTTGTATGAGGAAACTCTAACCAACTCAAGTGTGCCCTTGCGTAGACATTCGGTTTCGCCGCCGCCGTTACAACATTATACGCGTTCCGCGCCGGTTTCACCAGCCAACGGGGTTGGTCTCGTTAGACGTTATACACCGCAATCGCCACCCTTGCCACCGCCACCAACGCCACCCAATCCTGCCAATCATCTAAATGCTGCCACTTCCTCAATTTCAGCAAATTGTTTACAATCGTCAGGAGGAACAGCTACAGGTCAGAAATATATCATTAGCAATACACCAACCACACGAAAATATGTGGTCAATTTGATTTCAAATTCACCATCAGCCTCAGTCTACAATACAGCCGCACAGACATTGTCCTCATCATCATCATCATCATCAGCAGCATCATCTGGCTCTCATGCACAGCCACACCAACATATTATAATACCAACAGCGCCACAATCACAACAACATCAGCATCATCACCAACATCAACACCAACAACATTTAAGCCATCATCATTCCTCCTCGCAATCCTCAAACTCATCCATGTATCACGACAATCATACAAATACTCACCACTTATCATCTCATCATAATTTACCATCTTCTTCATCATTAAATTCTTCCTCTTCCTCTTCTTCTTCTGCTACAACTCATATATTTCGTACTCCTCCTGTAGTGTCCAGCAGCAGCGGTCATCATTCGTCATCCTCTTCCTCTTCAACAATGTCTTCTTCGGCTTCAAATTTAAATTCACATAATAATAATTGCAACACTGCCATGCGTCCGCCACCACCGCCTCCTCCTCCCAAACTAAAACACACTTCTATGGGTCTGAACAATCATACTGTTGTTGTTGGCAACGGTGCTGGTGGCAGTGTTAGCATGTCTTCATCATCTTCAGCAGCACAATGTAGCCAATCAACTTCCTCGTCTTCATCATCTATGAGCAGTTTAAATGGCAATTGTGAGGAGCCCTCCAGTTCGATACCAGATTTAGGTGAGTCCTACTTTAATGTTTTTTTTTTCTTAAACTTGGTTAAAAATAACCTCTTTTTATTATAAACAATTAATAATAAATTATTTATTGTAAGATGCCAAGGTGCCACTATAGGGATTACAAATCGGGCAACCTAGGGCATCATTCTGTATCCCTTGGCCTTTAGGGTTTTTATAGCCGAAATGGAATTAGGGAGTGTCTTAGGACTGAGAGAGTCAGGATTAGTATGTTTGTTTGTCATAAACGAATAGGTTCCAGGGGAAATAATACTGGGTTTTCGGTATACAAGATAACTGAAATTAGTTTTAGCTGAACATCTAAGAATTTCCGGATAGGGACTTGTGGTCGAATTCTGATGAACTGTAAGAGGAGTTTAAAGTTATTACGGTCGGCTGGAAGATAAATGAGGGCACTTGAGTCACGCCCTATTTATGTGGTACAGTTATTCGGAGGCCGTAAATACTATCGAATTAATGTAGTGTGTTCCAAGTCAAGATTTTAGTGACTATAAAAGCCATGAAGTAAGTATGTGAATACGGGACTATAGGTTTTACCAACAGCTATTTAATTATGTCTACTGCACTGCTAGAGGCTTTTAAGAGTCATAGTATGAATGCAAAGCTGATACACAAGTGTAAAAGGAAGGGCTATTGATGTAATGCTGCACAAGTATCATTGCAAGGTCAAGGAAAATGTATTCGCTGATGAACTAGCGTAGCGATAAGGGAGAGATCGGTGAAACTACCCAGCAAGTCACTATAAGAGCAAGCAAGTCACTATAAGATAGACTTCAATAAGTTAACTAAAAAGAGAACTGATTAGTCCTGCAGAGGGAGATAAGAGTGTACAGGGTTTCAAGGGACATCATGGGGCTCAGAGTTGATATTTCAAGTAAAAACATCTGTACTTCTTGGTTTGGATAGATAAGTTCTTAGAAGCTTTACAGGTGCAACAACGGGTTACTGTTCATTTAGAGCAAGGAAAATAAGAGAGACATGCTATACATCTTTTATATTCAGGGGGATACAAAGGCTCAACATACCATTTATCGTTCCCTTTCCGAACCTTTACGTTCCTAAAAGATTTCTGGTGCCCAATTAGTAATTTACCTTATTTTACTCTAACTTTAATTTCGACTGTAGTGGCTTCATACTGTCGATTGGAAACTCTCGACCTTCTTTCTCATCACACAGTCTCTTGAAATTGCTACCATTTGTCTAAGGCTTAAGTCTAATCTATAGCATTATATTGCATATTTTTTTTGGATTCGTTGTTCTAAGACGAATGCTAGACACCAGTGCTGGACATTTGCACACAGAGTTCGCAAGTTTCAGGTCCTGTTTGCACGTTTCAGGTCCTCTTTGATTTTCATCGGGACCAGGTGCTTGTTAAATGATCTGTCACTAAAGAAGTCAGCCAGCTTAAGGTACCTCGATTATATAAAAGAAATTTTCTTTTATATAATCGATTGAGGGGTGCCTTTAGAGATTACTGCGAGGCTTCCTTGTTTTTTCCTACCGGAGTTTTAGGGTCCTGTTTGATTTAATCCAAAATAAAACTCATAAAATACCCAGTAATAGCGAGAAGATGTCTACCTAAACGGAGCCTAATATGGGAAGATAAGACAATTTTAAAACTCGAGCTCGACAGGCCTCCATCCTGCTAGTAGAGATAAGATCCACCTAGTAGGCTATTATTGGCCGCCACTGCTAGGTGGTGGAACCAAAGATCGTAATTAATTAATCCAAATTAAAACTCCTAATATAACCAGTAATAGGGAAAAAATATCCACCTAAACAGAGCCTAATATGGGAAGGTAAGACAGTTTTAAAACTGGAGCTCGACAGGCCTCCAGCCTCCTAGCAGTGATAAAATCTAATAAGGAGGCTTTTATTGGCCGCCACTGCTAGGTGGTCGAACCAAAGATCGTACACTCAGTTAGCTAAAGGCTTCGATGTAGTGCTGGCAAAGTATTGAGTAGTGGGTACCGACTATCGAGTAGTTGATACTTTTTTGAGTACTCAATACTGTAAAGTAATTACTCAATACTTTTACCGTTATATTTTTCGAAAAAAATTGAATAGAAAATTTAACGATAACATTTCTATTATGTAAATAAAAGTATTGAATACTATTGAGTACCCAATTTATAAGTATTGAGTAGTATTGAGTAATTAAAAGTAGTGGATATTGACAGCACTACTAAGTTGGCTGGGGAAAAAAAATATTTTCAAGTTATCGAAATATTCTCTAATTCATTTTTGTTGCAGAATTTTTTTCAGTGTCTAGACTTAAATAACATTCGCTTCAAACCATATTAATTCAATTTCATTTAATTTATGACTTAATTATAACGGTATTTAGTTTAAAATTATTCAAACATGAACATGTTTTTTAATTGTCATGACAAAAAAAAAAAAACTTAAAAGTCATTGTAATGAAATTGAAACTGAATTCAATAGAAAAATCCCAGACTCAATATTTATGACTCTATTGACAGAACATAAAAAAAACAAGTTGGCCCTGAAGGCATAAAATAAAATCTACGAGTATATTAAGATACAAAAGTTAACGTTACACAAACACCTTCATCTCTAAGATACTCACTGTCATGCACTTGTTATGACATAAACGTTTTGAAAAAGTTGTAAGACAAACTCTTTGTTGTCAAGTTGACAATAGAATTTAGCGTACAAGGAAATGAATTGTGCAACAATTACATATATTAATTATAATAATTATTTTTAATCAATACTAAACTAATTAACTTAAATAGAAAATTTTTGAAACGAAAATTATGGTGGCCAAATTAAGGTCAGTGAAAAATACAGCTTTTATTTTAGCGGATGTTTATTTCATAAGATATTTGTAATACGAGCAGGGCAGTTTATTGTTTAAAATAATAAAACAGAAATTATTTGTTAACATTTCAGCTGGTTTTATTTTACAAATTTCATTCACAGAATAATGGGCCAGAATTTAACACGTATTTACAAATCATTCCGTTATTTAACCTCGAAATTCAATACTAAACATCATAAAAGTGTAAAATTATGTGAAATTTAAAGATTTGTTGCCTTTAATGCTAAAAATAAATAACTGAATAAATAAACATTTTAATTAGAACATACTTCTACACTGAAAGAAAAGTTTAAATTGGAAATTTTACTTCATAGTAGGCAGGCATTGATCAAAAATTTTGTAATTAAAATTAATTATCGAAAATTTTTCTTTAATTTAACCTTAAAAAATTAACTATTTATAAAAAATTATAAAAAAAAAATTCGAAAAAATTTAAGAAACAAAATAAATTATCGGAAAAAAAAATCACTAAAAATTTACGTTAATTGTTTTATATCGAAAATTGACTGTAAAACTCAAATAATTGATGTAATATAATCAGAACTTAACGAAAAAGTTAACGGCAAATAATAAATTATCTATAAATATGCTAAAAATTTACTTTAAGAGGGATAATTATAAATTTAAATTATCAAACAATTGGCTTTAAATAGTAAATTTCCCAAAAATTAACTAAAAGTAGTAAGTTATCGAGAATTTTTTATAAATAGTAAATTACTAAAAGATTTGGTAAAATTTTCAAATTCCAAATTATTGAACAAAAATTTTATCGATAGTAAATTATCGCAAAAAATATGAATAATAAATTATCGATAAATTTGCTACAAATTTACATCAGCAAGGATACGTGAGGAATAAACTATAAATTTAAATTATCAAATAATTAGCTTAAAAAAGTAAATTTTCATAGTATTTACTAAAAGTAGTAAGTTATCGAAAATTTTTATAAATAGTAAATTACTAAAAAATTTTGAGAAATATCCAAATTATTAAAAAAATTTTTATCGCTAGTAAATTATCACAAAAACAATATAAATAATAAATTATCGATAAACTATCAAACAATTTCCAATAAAAAAACCACAAGTAGTAAGTTATCGAGAATTTTTTATAAAAAGTAAATTACTAAAAAATTTCGTGAAGTTTCCAAATTATTGAATGTAAATTGTATCGATTGTAAATTATCGATAAATTTGCTAAAAACTTCCATCAACAGGGATATATGAGGAATTTTCTATAAATATAAATGATCAAACAAATGCCTTTAAATAGTAAATTTCCAAAAAATTAACTGAAAGTTATCGAAAACTTTTTATAAATAGTAAATTACAAAAAAAATTTGTGAAATTTTCAAATTGTTGAACAAAATTTTATCGATAGTAAATTATTAAATTATCACAAAAAATATGAATAATAAATTATCGATAAATTTGCTAAAATTTTTATCAACAGGTATACATGAGATATAAACTATAAATTTAAATTATCAAACAATTAGTTTAAAATAGTAAATTTCCAAAGTATTTATTAAAAGTAGTAAGTTATCGAAAATTTTTATAAATTTGAAAAAAAAAATTATGGATAGTAAATTATCGCAAAAATGTATGAATAATAAATTATCGATAAATTTACTAAAAATTTATATCATCAGGGATACATGAGGAATTTACTATATAAAGAAATTATCAAACAATTGGCTTCAAAAAATTAACTGAAGTACTAAGTAGTAAAATAATATAAATAATAAATTATCGATAAATTATCAAACAATTAGCTTTAAATAGTAAATTTCCAAAAAATAAACCAAAAGCAGTAAGTTATCAAAAATTTTTAATAAAAAAAGATTATCGAGAATTTTTAATAAAAAAAAAAAATTATCGATAGTTAAGTATCACAAGAAAATATAAATAGAAAATTATCGATAAATTTCTTATAAGAAGAAACCTAGCAATAATATTGTTTTTAAAAATAGTAAACTGTCAATACGTTGCTTATAAGTATACAATAAATTATCCAACAATTTGCTCTCAAAATCAATTTATCGAAAAATTTTACTAAATAAAATTTATCGATAAAGTGCTAGGAATTTTTCTTAACAAATAATATCAAAAATTTTCGTACAATTAAATATTGAAAAATACTTTGCAAATAGGTAAGTCAAAAATTTTTTAGGTAAATAATAGCTATCGAAAAATCATCTATAAATATTAAAACTATCGATAAATTTTTGGTAAGAAATAAATTATCGAAATGTATTTATAAAGTAATAAATTATCCATTTTACTATAAATTAAGTATCAAAAGAAAAATTGCTTATAAAACGAGAATTATCGATAAATTTTTCTAAACAGTATTTATAAGAAAAACTAGCTTAGAAACAGCAATTCTTTGGGTTAGAGAGTACGTACTGATGTTTGTGTTCTGTCTGAGCATAATTTTATTTTTGCAGTCAATGTTACAATAATTTTAGCAAAGCACAGGATATTTGTATACTTGAGCAACATATGGCGTTGTTAAGGAAAAATATAATTTTTAAACGATGCTCATGACGAGTCAATTTCATGTGCGCAATGGCTGAACAAATCGCTGGCTCGTAATGACGTAGTGTAAAATGTCCTTCAGTTGTAAATTATCGATAAATGGTAAACAATTGTTTATTAGTAATAAATTATAGAAAAATATTCTTATAAAGATTGTTTTATATACATAGATGAGGATTACTTTAAATTTGGAGCACTGTTTTCTGTGACAGCTGATTTTACAGTTCTCGATTGTTTTGAGGATAATTTGGTTTGACAAATTATCATGAACAACCTCAAACTTATTTTGAAAATCGTGGTTCAATTCAATAAACTCAACGGACATTACGGGCTGATAGAAACATTTGGCAAAGAAATGATTTCCAGAAATGGTTCTGGCAACCGGCTACCTCGTGCGTGAATTTTGACACTATATGATTATTTTATCCTCGATCTATGCGGCCAAAGTCCCAGAAACGATCGAGCTCTTGGAAGAAAATATATTTAACGGGTTATTTCTAAAATACAGTCTGATTTACTGCGTAGAATGTGTGAAAATTGTATCTTCAGGTTTAAGAAACATAAACATTGAGTTATCGAAAAATCTCGTGTAAGAAATAAACTATCGATAAATTGCTAATAGGACAGAAATTGTGAAAAAAATGTTATAGGAAGGTAATCGCATCAGTTTTCAATAAAAAGAAAATTTTTGAAAAACGGGATCCATTTAACAGAAAATTATCGAAAAAATTACGATAAATAAAAAAATTTCGAAAAAATTTTATGTACAAAAATTTATCGAAAAAAATTTCTAAAAACTGAAAATTACCGAAAAACTGTAATTAAATGGTAAACTAACGAATTATTGCCTAAATTATGTTAAATATCGATAAACTGTCTATTAGAGGGAAATTGTCGACAAATTACTTTCAATAATTGCTTGATAAAGAATTATCGAAAAATTGCTTAATATATTTAATAAAATGTTAATTTTTCTCTGTATGCTGTTGTTAATTGTTAGTAGTTTTTTCTCGGATTTTTTTTTTTCTTAATCTCATGACGCGTCTTTTTGTTATTTATATTTATGTATTCAACTTTTTCTTTCTTTTTTTAATTGTATTTAGAAACTGGTGAGTAGATTTTATTCTATTTAAAATTTTGTTTATTTTTATGCAGTTTTTGTTTATTTGAATATTATTCATTTGCATTAAGATACAATTATATGAGAAGCAAAATTAAAAGAAAAAAAAAAAAAAAACTATGCTAGACACAATTTGCATTATAGTTTTGCATTTTAATTGTTAATATTTTTTCCGTTATTGAATTTTGTTCTTTGTAAACGTTGCTAGCGCTACCATGAGAATAAGTTTGAATTTATATTTGTAGGTTTTTGTTGAAATTGTTTTATATCAAAAGTATATATTAAGCAGATCAGGAAGTTAAAAGTTAATGAAAGAAATAGAAAAGGGGCTTTATTGCTTTTTAAAATTTGCTTATTTAATATTTGCTTATCGATAAATTTCGAAAAAAATCGAAAAATTTTATATAAATTATTGAAAGATGGTAAATTATGAATAAATAACTTATAAATACAAAATATTATCTATAAATAGTAAATTACAAAAAAAATTTCTAAAAATTATCGAAAAATTTTTTGAAAAAGAAGACTATCGATAAATGACCTCTGCATAGTTTATAGTAAGTAATAATAAAATAATGAATAAATTTCATATAAATAAAAATGTCTGATAAAGTGAACAATCGAAATTTTCGGTTCAAGTAGCATTATTTGTTATCGTTATCGATGTATGTGTATATATAATATATGATTGATTACAGAATTGCTAAGAAAAATTAAACTAAAGATAAATTGCCTCTAAATTGTAAATTATTTAAAGATAATAAATTATAAAGTAAATTAGGTCTAAATAGTAAATCATCGAAAATTTGCCAGGAAAAAGTAAACTAATGTTAAATTGCCTATTAAACTATCGATTAATAATAAATTTTAAAGAAATTTTACATAATTATAAAATATTGATAAATTATTTTAAAAAAACGAAATATTAGCTAAAAATAGTTAACTTTTTAAAAATCAGTTATCGATAAATTTTCAACAAATTATCAGAAAAAAGTAGCCAAAATACAGCAAACTATAGTTATCGTAAAGAGTAAATTTACTATAAGCTATCTATAAGCATTAGTCGTTGCTAATTTGGCCGCAATAGTAAATTATCAGTTTTAGTTGACAAAAATTATCGAAAAGTTATCTATAGTGAGAAAAAATCTTAAACGTATCAAAACATCTGTCCATACGCAGCCAGGTAACGACAAATAGCGTTTAAATATTTATTACCGTTAAATTAACCTTAAGTAGTGAAATATTGATATATAGACAATAATCGATAAATTGTATCTAAATAATGACTATGGGATAAAACTAGCCTAAAATTACATTTATATAAATAGTGAATTTAGAAAAAATCGTTATTAATAGTACATAATCGACGAATATACCATAACTAGTGAAATATTTAAAATATTATAAATGTCTAATATGAGTTAGTTATCGATGAATAACTTTTAGATAGAAGAAATAACCGTTAAACTATCACAACACAGTAACAACTTTATATTAAGGTTATTATTGTTTGTTTTTAAAAGCGAATATTATCGATAACAGAAACTAACACAAAAATTTCTGCAAAGAGTTAAATATCGAAAAATCGCATGTATATAAATTATCAAAAATATTTGTTATCGTTATCGAAAAATGTTGTATTAATAAATAAATCATATAAAAAAACATTAAAAACTTACGATAAACTGCCTCTAATAACAAATTATCGATAAGACACCTACAAAGAAGTAAATTATCGATAATTTATAATAAAATTTATAATCGAAATATTTCGAATAAATATTATTATCGATAAATGGAAGTCAAATTGCTAAATATTATCGACAAATTTATTTTTGAAATGAATTATCGATAACAGCAAATTATCATACAAATTTCTGCAAATAGTTAATTATCGAATAATTGTATTAATAGCAAATTAAAAAAATATTTGTTATTGTTATCGAAAAATGGTGTATAAATAGTATAAAAGATAATAAAAAACATTAAAAACTTAACGATAAACTACCGCTAATAACGAATAATCGATAAAATACCTACAAAATTATTTACAATTTAAATATTATCGAAATATTTTAAATAAATATTATTATCGATAAATAGACGTCAAATTTCTTTTCAAAAAAGAATTATCGATAACAGCAAACTATCATAAAAATTTCTGCAAATAGTTAAATATCGGATAATCGCATTAATAGCAAATTAAAATAAATATATTTGTTATTGTTATCGAAAAATGGTGTACAAATAGTATAAAAAAATAGTATAAAAAACTTAACGACAGACTGCCGCTAATAACGAATAATCGATAAAATACCCACAAAAAGCAAATTATCGATTTTTATAATCAAAAAAATTATCGAAATATTTTCAATAAATATTATTATCGATAAATGGACGTCATATTTCTTTTTAAAAAATAATTATCGATAACAGCAAACTATAATAAAAATTTCTGCAAATAGTTAAATATCGGATAATCGCATTAATAGCAAACTAAAATAAATATATTTGTTATTGTTATCGCATAATGGTGTATAAATAGTATAAAAATAATAAAAAAAAACATCAAAAACTTAACGACAGACTGCCGCTAATAACAAATAATCGATAAAATACCAACAAAAAGCAAATTATCGATTTTTATAATCTAAAAAATTATCGAAATATTTTTGAATAAATATTATTATCGATAAACGGAGGTCAAATCGCTAAATAATAAAAAATTGATTTAAATTATTAAAAATAGTGATATGCTGAATAGACTATAAACAGCAAACTATCAATTTATGGTCTTTAAATATTAAATTATCGATAACTGCTAGAAAATAATAATCGTTTGCTATATTAATCTTGAAGAGAAAAATAGGACAATAAAAAAGAGTTATTTATGAAGAGACCTACTGAGCAATGAGAACTTAGGTGAGGTGACCTAAATTATTTATTTTTTTTTTTTACTTTATTTTTGCTTCCTATTAATTCAAGTTTTTTTTTCAAAACAATTTTAACAACAAAATATTTTTTAAGAATATTTACAAAATTGTAAGGGAAAACCCGCTTCATAACTAAAATAATGTTGCTTGTTTAATATGTTGCTTAAAGGAAGTACAAATGTTGCAGAACTTTAACTACTCGAATGATGTTTCCATTGTGGTTAATAGGGGTTTTTTATTTTAAGTTACATACAAATGAAGTATTTGCTTCTTATAACAAATGTATAATTTAATATTTATTAACTTTTTTAACATTTATCTGTTTATAATTCAAATTATTAAGCAAATTAAATACTTTTCGTCTTATTTAATTTATTCGAGAGCTGCTGTCATTTTTGTTTGAAGTGATTCAAATACTTAATTAAAACTGGTTATTTTGTTAATTCTAAGAAATACCCTGCTTATATGCCAAACAAAAAAAAAGAGAGGAAAAAAAAACTCAACTAGAAACCCAAAAAATCATTGTTTATTTTTTCGTCTGTCTGTTTTTGTCAACAGCCAACAAAAATTAAAACTGACAGTGTGTGTTGAAAGTTTTTAAATCTTCCCCAATTCTACTATTCCAAGAATGTGTTAAAGCTTGTTTTTTTTTATCGCACAAGGCTAAGTTAGCCAGAGAGGTACCTTAAATAAGTCATAGAAATTGGAACAACTGGAATTATGTATATTGTGTCTATGTTGATTTAATGTAGTGTTTTCAAAGTTCGTTTAAACACTTTTATTTTTTTACTTGATTTCATTTGATTTTTTTTATTTCGGTATGACATATATTGTTGTTGATTTTTATATAAAATTTATATACCAGCAAGTATATAAAAACTTATATTTTGCGTTTTTTTCTGCTCGGATTTTTTTTCGCCATAAAAAGTCAAGGTTGTCCACATTGTTTCACATACTTGAAAGAAAAAAAAAAAAAACTCATACAGCAGCGAGCCAGACAATTATTAAGGGAACAACAAGGAAAGGAAGCTTAGGGTTCTTATGTCAGGCGAAGGGGAAAAGGAATATTTTTTTAGAACAGGTCTCAAATGAAACTACTGGTTTGTGTTTTTTTTTTTTCTTTTGATTTAACACGCAAATTTAGAAATCCATCTAACAACCAGAAGCACAATAAATTAATTAAGTAGTTTAAAAAAATTTAATGATATTGAAAAGAGTTCTAAAATATTGTTAATCGTTTTAACTTTTAAACAAATGTAACGCTTGCATATGGAAATGATGATTATTTTGTTTGTAATATAAAAAGTTTAGGCACCTTGTTGTATGTTTATAAACATTATATTAAAAAATATATGAGGCTTTTTTTACAAAAAATATTTTTTGCTTATAAAAGGTTTGTTAACCTTTATGAAACAATAAAAAATTTATGCTCTTATTAAGAGCAAAGCATTTAATTTAAGGTAAAAAGTCTCAGCAACATGTTGCTGATAATAAATTTTAATATTATTTTAATATTATTAGGTTAAAAACTTCTATCTGATTTAAATTTTTTTTAATGTTCCTTTGATGTTTAAAATTTATGGAAGAAATTTAATAAAATACATTTTTTGAATAAAGAGCCAGCAACATTTTTCTAAAAATGAAAAGGGTACTAAAAAACGTTCTTCCTAATTTTTAAATGAATACTAAAAAGAAAATACGTAAACATTTAAAATTTTTTTTACAAATAAAAATTTGCAGCAACATGTTGCCAAAAATTTATTTTGAATTTTTTTTAATTACCAAATTCTTATTTTTTTTCTTAAAAATTTACGAACAAAATTTATTAAAAAGAACTTATTGAAAAACGCTTTAGTAACATGTTGCTAGAAAGTAAGAATATTTTGTTCCATTAAGCCTGGTATTCTATATATTCTATACAGTACTCTATTTTTATTGTGGCAAAACATATGAAATGTTTCTGGCAACATTTAATTAAAGCTGTTAAATAAAGAAATTGTACATTATTTTATGCGGAAAACAAACGGCAAACAACAACTAATATCATGGTATACTTAAAAAACAATAAAATCGTGAAATTCTTCCAAATCGCAAGATAAACACCGCATTTTAAATGTAAAATTTTTCTTGTGAAATAATAAACATTTTTCATAAATTCGAACAGAGTCATGGGCTCTGAACCTTATAATCTGTTAGATTTTGTGAAAAATGTGAGGCAACATTGCTTATTTTACTTTTATTTATTAAAAAAAAAACATTTTACTTTTTAAATGTATGTTGCTTAGTGGCGAGTTACATTATGCAACTTTTGTCGCTGCAATTCCTTATTAGTAGGTGAGAGGGGAGAGAGGAATTGAAAAGGGTACATATATGCATATACTTTTGAAATTCGTTTTGTACCCTCATTCGTAGTTTTAATTTTGAAAATGTAAACAAATGTATACATCCATATAAGTTGCTGCGATAAAAGTTGCACCATATAAACACAAACGCAATATTAAAGAAACGAGAAAAAAGTTTGATAATGTAATTCAGGACTTACTTACTAATTTACGAAAAAAAATCTGTTATTTGGAAAATGTTCTAGCAACATGTTGCCAGAGATGGAAAAAATTTAAAATTATTACGATCCTATTAAGCCTAACAATCTGTTTAATTTTGTGTAAAATGTTGAGCAACATTGCTTATTTCCATTGGAAAATTTTAATCTTAAGAAAGTGGTGTCTATGTAGCGACTAGGAAGAATTTTAGGTTATATTTGTTTTTAAGTAAACCACATTGTTCACTTAAAAGTGTTATGTTATCAGCTGTTTGAAAAATTCCGCATGAAATAATACCTATTTGCATTATTTGACAGCTTTGCTAAAATGTTGCCAGACTTATTTCATATATTTTCACATTATTTAAATTTTGTAATATATTATTTACGCACAATTGTTTTTTTTTTTTAAATGAGTCTTAAAATAATTATTTTTGTTTATTATTGCTAGCAACATTTTTGTTTCCTACGTTTATTTTGGCCCCTTTTGTAACTTCAAATTTATTTTCAGAAATCCAGGTGGCTGGTTATAAAAAATTACTATTATAATGAACAGACCACAACGGAAATATCAAACCTGAATTAAACAATAAATTAAAATTTTAAATTGTCTGGCTGGAAAATATTTAAAAACAATTGATGAATACATTAAATAGCAGACAGGTGATGCTTGTTTAGTAATCGACAACAACTTGAAAAAAATAAAAGTTAACAAAACATTTTTTTAAACATGTTGCTGCAACATTTTTTTAAATGTGTGATTCTGAAAAAAAAAATTTACCAATTTTGTAATTCGATAATTGCTTACGCTAAAAACTAATGTTTAATTTTAAATGAATCAACAGCAACAAAAAATACAAGGAAATATATGTTTGTCTTAAATATCATATAATTAATAAACAAGTATTTTCTGTCTGCGATAAACAAAACCAAATGTCACTTTCACCTTAAAAAGCAAGAAATTAGATTACCGACTTAAGGTTATAACGACGTTTACATTTACCTCGAATGTAATAATTATTTATTCTATTAGAACCAAACTTCATTAAGACAGTGTGAATTTCAGTATATCAATGATTTTAAATGAAGCTCACTTACTCACTGTTACAGTTCTCCTTAATATTAAAAAAAAAAAACCAAAGAATATTAAACGAAATCTATATACATAAATTTAAAACATGACGAATATATGTCTGGAACAGTTAAATATTTTTTAATTATTCCATGATAACTTAGAAAAAATATAAACCAAAATAAAAGCTTAAAAAACTGTAAATAAAGAGGAAAACATTTTCAAGGTTTAACAGTGCAGGGTATTTATTACATAGTGTAATTGTAATTTAAATGGTTTTAAAGGTAATGGAATGTAATTTTTTTAACTGAAATAAAAAATATGTCTCTAGAGTCACGATAATAATTTCCTAAAAAATGATTTATTATACAAGTATAAAGTTAAATTAAATGTATTGTTCAAAAGCCAACAGTAAATATTTTAAGGTGTATATTTGTCAACAATGTTGCTAAACATTTATTTAGATAACTTTTTACTTATTTAATTTCTTTTAATTTTTTCAGAAACTTATATGATTCAAACAATCTTCTCATTAAATGATTTTCCATTATAAAAAACTGTTTTAGATAGAATTCTATATATGTATATAGAGGGTGGCAGTTCAATCGAAATCATTTCTGCAAACTCTTTTCCATAATTTTAATTTTACTAACGATAATTTTAGAATTTTTTGGTAAATTTAGTTTTGATAAAAGTTTTTGTTGTCACCCACTGTATTATTTAACATTAAAACATATTAACGAAAAATTTTAAAAATAAAAATTGTAACTGCAACATTTTCACACTGCTACTAAATTTCATGTATAAAAATTTAAAATAACTTTTATAACTGAGAAAGCAAAATTATTAAGCAGAAAAATTATAGAAAATAATTTAAAAGTAAATCAACACAAAATAAAAAATGTTGCCGCAACATGTTGCATAATATTGAAATTGACCTTATCATCATTTTTATTTAATAAAGGGAATATTATTTTTTATTTTAAATTAAAAAACTTTTATATAAATATAAAAAAATGTATTATGTTGCTGCAACATATTATTTTCGTTAAAATAGTTTTTTTACAGATAGTATTAACACTTAGGCCTACAAATTATGTGTTACTTTGGAAAGGAATGAAGTCGAATGAAGAAATATAAAAATTTATTTAACTTTGTTTAAAAAATTGCAACATGTTGCTACTATAATTTTGTTTTGTTTATATATACCCTTCACCACAGATGGAAAAGGGTATATATAAGTTCGTTATTCGGTGTGTAATTTTTACAATATTTATTTCCGACCCCATAAAGTATATATGTATATTCTGTATCCTTATACATAGAGAAGTTCAAAAACCACGTCTATATTTTTTCAGGTTATTTTTATTTTTTTCGGTTATAGTGATTCTCTTTTGCTTTTTTTTGTTAAATAAATATTAGACCACGATCAGTAGATCGCATGGAGTGCATATAGATCTCGGTGTATCAATAAAAAAAATCCAAAAAATTTTAACCAAAAACTTAGAAAAAAAAAATTTGTACCAGAAAATTAAAAACAAACTACAAAAAAATTATCAGAAAATATTTACAAAAAATTTAAAAACATTTTACGAAATTTTTTTAAAAAAATTATCTAAATATTTTCCATACATTTTTACAAAAAATATTTAAACAAGAAATTTCCAAAATATTTTCTATAAAATTTTTGCAAAAAATTTTTACAAGATTTTCTATAAAATTTTTTAAAAGATATTCTAAAAAATTTTCCATCAAATTTTTACAAAAAATTTTCAATAAAATTTTTACAAAAAATTTTTACAAAAAATTTTCAATAAAATTTTTACAAAAAATTTTCAATAAAATATTTACAAAACATTTTCAATAAAATTTTTACAAAAAATTTTCAATAAAATTTTTACAAAAAATGTTCAATAAAATTTTTATAGAAAATTGTCTATAATTTTTTTTAAAAATAGTTTCTATAAAATTTTTACAAAAAAATTTTCTATAAAATTTAACAATAAAATTACAAAATTTTTACAAAAAATTTTATAGAAGATTCGGCACGGCCGAATATAGGACTTATACCTATTTTTTTTTAAATTCATTCAATTTTCAATAAAATTTTTACAAAAAATTGACAAAAATTTTTTCTAAAAATATTATCAATAAAATTTTTATAAAATATTTTCAATAACATTTTTACAAAATATTTTCAATAAAATTTTCACAAAATATTTACAATAAAATTTTTACAAAAATTTTCAACGAAATTTTTACAAAAATTTTCAACGAAATTTTTTACAAAAAAATTTCAATAAATTTTTTACAAAAAATTTTCAATCAAATTTTTACAAAAAAGTTTTAATAAAATGTTTACAAAAAATTATTAAGAAAGATTACGAAGAATTTTCAATAAAATTTATACAAAAAAAATTCTATAACAGTTTTACAAAAATATTTTCTATAAAATTTTTACAAAAATATTTTTAATAAAATTTTTACAAAAAATTTTCAATCAAATTTTTACAAAAAAGTTTTTATAAATTTTTACAAAAAACTTTCAAGAAAACTTATAAAGAATTTTCAATAAAATTTTTACAAACAAATTTCTATAACAGTTTTACAAAAATATTTTCTATAAAATTTTTACAAAAATATTTTCAATAAAATTTTTAGAAAAATTTTACTTATAAAATTTTTGGAAAAATTTTTCAAGAAAACTTACAAAGAATTTTCAATAATATTTTTACAAAAAAATTTCTATAACAGTTTTACAAAAATATTTTCTATAAAATTTTTACAAAAATATTTTCTATTAAATTTTTACAAAAATATTTTCTATAAAATTTTTACAAAAAAATTTTCTATATAATAAAAAAAAAATTAAAAAAAAATTTTAAACAAATTTTAAAAAAGTTTTCCAACAATTTTTCTATAAAATGTTTACATAGTTAGGCATTTCAGGTGACGATACATGTATACCATATACGAAATATTGCTGATTAGAGGAAAAAAAACGATGTTTTTTAATTCGTTTGTCCCTTAAATTAAATCAATTTTGTAAAATCACCGTGGTGAAGAGTATAGAAGATTCGACACGGCCGAATATAGCCCTCTTACTTGTTTTTTTTTTTAATTCCATTATTAGATAGTCAGTTGAATTTTTCTGTGTATTAAAAAGTTATTTATTAAATTTGTTTTTTTTTCTAAACGAGTACAATTCGTGCCATACAATTGTTCCGTATTTTATTTATTGTTTTTTTTACTTTTTGTTGTTTAATTTCATTTTAATTTTTTCTTTTGCCTTTTTTTTTGTATGACTCTGAATGTGTAATCAATCTACTTTATATTATATAGTGTAAGGTGTTTCACTACAGAACATTTCATTTCGATGTAAAGCTATCTAGATGCATTTAGTTGTTATTACAAGGTCGTTTACTTTTGCTATTTAATACAATCAACTGCAGTAGTAGTGTAAGCAGAACGTAGTAAAGTTTGTAATATTGTATTTTTTACTGTTATTTTATTATATAGATTTAATAAAAGTTCTTAACGAAAGATAAATCATAAGGCGAAAAAAATATTAAATAAAAAAAAATTTATGGTTGGTTTTAATAAGTTTAACAATTACTGCGTTTAATTGTTGTTTTAATATTGGTACCATAAAACATTTTCTTCAAAGAAGTTTGCAGATTTGTGTGAAATTATATATTCAGCAACAAGATGCTAGCAACATTTTGTTAACTTGTTAACTATGAAGCAATTTTTTATATTTAAATTTTTTTTTTTCAGGTCGCATCAGGATTATTATAAAATCTTTTAATCGAAATAATTATTTGTTTAAAAAAAATTATAAAAATTACTCTAAATATAAATTACATAAATAAATAATTACTTTAAATATAAATAAAATAAATAAACATAAAAAAATGTAAAAAAATCAATTAAAATGCATTTGTTTATTCACGATTTGTTTTTAATTAAAATAAAATGATGACATGTTTCTTTTCAAGGGCATATGAGTTGTTATTTTATGCCTTCTTGCTTTTTCACGAAAAAAAAAATAATTCTTTTCAATGTCAATGTCAAAGACAATAATAAATTTTGTCTTTATACAAAATTAGAAAAAGATTTAAGTGTTTTTTTTTTTTTTCATATATAAAAGAGCAAAAAAAGAATAAATAATCTGATTTAAAAAAGGTTTAAAATTAAAATTTTAAAAATTTTAAAAACTCAATAAAAAATTTTAAAAATTTTAATTTTAATTAATGTTTTGGCAAATGCCAAGATTAATCAATTAGCCGCCAAGCCAAACTTTTGATTAAAATAAATATAAAAACATTTTTTTTAATAATATATTTCAAGAATTTTCAATATTTTATTTAGAAAATGTATATGAACACTTTCTGTGTTAGTATTAAGCTTAGCAACATGTTGCTGCAACATATATTTTTGCAATGTATTATTTTTTTAAAGATGGTTTTTATTTTCGCACAATTATTTAATGTCAGAAATTAAGCTTACCAACATGTTGCTTTTAAAATTTTTTTAAATTGAAATTGTTTAAAAAAATATTTAGTTTTTAAATAATAAAACTTAGTTTGATTGAAAATTCCTAAAAATCAGGCAACATGTTAAAGAAACATATCTCATTGTAATAATATATGTAAACATTTTTAAATAAAATTTAAAAGCTGCATTAAGTAAGTCGCCTATTAGTGCAACATGTTGCTAATTACGCCTTTTTCTAAATGCTTCTTATTGAAAAGTTCCTTTAAAAAAAGAAATCATTTAAAGCCTGCATCTGAAACTCATTCTTTACTTTTTATCTTTTTTTTATGTGGTTCTCCACCTCGTTCTCATGCAGTGAAAACCATGTTATTGACCTAAGTCAAGGGCACTGCACTTGTACCAGAAATCTATATTAAAACTTGTTTTCGAAACTCTGCTTAAGCACAAAAACAATAAAAAACACAATACCAGCAAAAAAACAAGCCTCTCTCGAACCAGTTTCCCAGCTCAACATAATGCAAAAAATTCTTTGCTCAAAATAAACCATGTTAAACATTTTATTATTTTTTTTTTTCATTTTATATTTTTCTACGTTGAGCAACGTGACTTGATTTATACAAAACCAATAAATACAGCACCAGGCTAAATACCTCTTCATAAGGGTTTTATTTACTGTGCGTTTTTTTAATTTCGTTATTAAATAAAATTCACCAAACCATGACGAGCTGCTATTAAGTTTTACTTTTGTTTAAATCTCCTTGATAAATGGCTGGCAACAACTGGAAGTGAGTGTTGCTCTACTACTACAACTACTGATGCTGCTGCTGGCTGTATCTTGCTCTTGCATCATTATAAAGCAGACTATAAACCAAGTCGTTGACAATATCAAGGTCTTTTGCTGTACTTTTGTTGCCTTTAGAACTACTTCTTCTAGAGATTTTCTTTATCAACCGTCTACAAAACAAAAATAAATCCCTTTTTTATAGACAAAAAAAAAGTGACGCACTTATTTAAAAATGATCATAATTTTAAATATCTCCAGACGAATTTTGTTTATAAAGTGTGAGATCATTCATGTTTAGAGTTCATTAACATAAAGTTGCTGCAACACTTTATGTTGCCAATGACTCTAATCAAGTTTGTGATATGTTTTTTGCATAGAATGTTGAGACTGAAACTGCATGTATATAGGAACTCGTAAATGTGTGTGTTGAAATAAAGCAAGAAATAAAAAATCCCTTAAATTAACTTCTGCCCCAGTTCTGTATTTTATTTTCTGTCTACTTTGTTTTGTTTTGCGGTTTAAATTCTACAACGTGTTGATATTTATTTAATTATACCCTACAATAGTTAGATTTAAAATAAACTGATTTAAGGCTTTGGGTTTAAACCTTAGAAAAATAAAATTTAAATTTTTTTTTATATTTGATATAACTAATATTTGCTTAGCAACATGTTGAGAAACATTTAACTAAAAAAAGGACTTTACGAAAAAAAAATTCAAATATAACTTAACCAATTTAAAACAAAAAATTTTATTATAAAATTACAAAAAAAACTTATTCAGCAACATGTTGCTGATCAACATTCAAATAAGATTTTCTTTAAACATTTATTTCTAAGTTTATTAGACTAAGATGGCAGCATTGTTCTGTAATTCTCGAGGGAGGCCAAATACCTCGTTGTAATCCTGGACTTAAAGTTCCCGTGGAAACGTAATGATGAGAAGAGGATGAGAAAGCCATTTGTGCATTTTATGCGTGCTGAAAGCATACATAGCACACTCCATGTACACGGTGGTGATCAGGCCTATCCTCACCTACTTGCACTAGAAGCCATTGTTTGGTGGAAAGTAGTGGAAACCAAAGTACACCTCTATATTCTAGATAAGCCAGTCTTGCAATGTAAAATCTTCCGGCCAGTTTGGAGGCAATGCTGGATCTGACCTCCCTCTATGTCTCCATCAAATAGCTATCTGTCAAGTCGACTTTAAGAGTCAGAAAGTCGGGCAATTTAGGGGATAGCCGTGATGGTAGGTAGAAATTACTTGGGGAAGCAGGCTGATTATATGACCCCTGTTATGGACTTCCACAAATCTGTTGTTGTAAAAATACCGAGCAGTGGAAGGAGAAGTCTGCTATTCGGAACAATGCGGTTTCGATTTTTACGGAAGGCTCCACGGCAGCCACGGAAACTGGATCGGGAGGATCTGAGGATCTCGATATCTGTAGCGTGTTTCAAGCTTAAATTTGATAGCGGCAAGGAGAACGGAGACGACGGCTATTGATATTTTTATGGCAAAACGGCCTTAGATTCGAAAGTGTGTAGCCTTGATGTGTACTGACGTGCATTCAATCTATTGGCCGACGCCGTGTAAGAATAGTGTAGGTTCCAGGCCATAGAGACATTTGTGGAATTGAAATGGCCGATCAGTGTGTAAGGAACGGTTTAAGCCAGGATGTGGTAAATTCCTAGGGTAAAATTAGTACCCCCTGGCCAAAGTTTCAGGCATGCGGAAATGGTTGCGGCTCGCACTTCCAAATTGTCTAACATTCTTTGGCCTTCTCTCGACAGGAATAGGACGAAGCTACTACTGGCTCTAGGGAAAAATTCGACATAGCAAATTGGAACAAAATTTACGTTTTAATGTCTTTAAATATACCAGAGTGTTTTACAAATGTTTGCAAAAGCCAAGGTATCAGCTGTTGTTTAAAACTTTTCGCATGAAATAATAATTATTTGGGTTATTTTACAGTTTTGGCAACATGTTGCCAAATACATTACATATGTTTTCCCACAATAAAACCAGAGTACTATTATTGCAACATTTTTTTTTGAGAATTTTTTAATAGATATTTTTTCTTTATGTAGTTTGGCAGCATTTCGCATGAAAAACTGAACAGAAGAGCAGGCTTAAGGTTTGTTTGCCTTTATCAGCAACATGTTGCTTAAATTATTTAGTAATGAATTAAAAAATTCTTAAATAATATCAAATTAACAAGTCTTAGTGGTCTTAAAAACTTATATTGACGGCAACATGTTGCTAAACAATTTTTATTTAGTTAACAAATGATTTTGAGAAAAATAAATTTTATACAGAAATTTTTCTCACAATGTTTCTAAAACATTTAGAAACAAACTCTACCTGCTGTGGAATTCTTTTTTTTTTTTTTTTTTTTTTTGCTTAATTATTTCCTTCAGTTTTATTTTTTCTTTTTCGCTTTAATGGTTAAAGATTTAAGAAGTTTGTAAGTTCAAGGTTATTTGAATTCATTTTCGCTTGCTGTTCTTTTTTGAGTATTAAATATACGAAGTTTGCTGTATTCAAACAGTTTAAGTATGATTTTGCCTGTTCTGATGTATGTCTGTCTGTCTGTACTGCTTGTTCTCTAAATAACCACCAGTATGTGTCTAAGCAAAAGATATGCCAGAAAATGTGATCAATGATTTTGAGATGATTCAATACACATTTTTGTTTAATATATAAATGAAAATAAAATAAAATAAATAAATTATTATGTATCCAAGAAATTGCACAAGTCTTATGGCAGCAATGTTGCTAGAAATATTAGCAACATTTTGTAGCACTATTTTTTTAATTTCCTGTTTATAAATGAAAACATTTCAGTTGTGTTTTCTATTTCTATTTCTATTTCCTTTTATTTTTTCTTATAAACAATTAATAGTTTGTTTTAATGGAATTATTCAATTAATTTTTCTTTCACTTTATATTTATTATTTCTTGTTTTATTGTGTTGCAATTGAAAATTTATGGGTAGTGTGTGTCTCTACTCTTGTTACGTTTGTAATTAAAAACTATTTACCATTATGTTGTGATGTTTTTCGTAAACAGATGTTCCCAAAGGATAATATTCTATCATAAAATTAAGAAATAAAAGTATTTGAACATTTTTTTGTTAGCAACATGTTGCCCATTTTTTACAATTTTTAGAAAATTAAAAATTTACATAATAATAGTATTTTTTAGAATGAATGAAAAAGACAATTGCGAATTAGCAAAGTTTTTTTTACAATTTAGACAAAATTTGGGAAACCCTGATTACTAACTATCGCTTTGGTAGTAATTCTTCACACACCCATACATGCACAATCACTATCAGTGTATGTAGAGAACTATAAAATAGTGCCATTAAAATGAACTTGAACGAAAAAGTCCTTGGCCTTGTATCTTTATTATGGCCTGATAAATGTGGCTTGACATCTCCCCTTTTTTTCACATCGACAGCAACAACTACTACTTACGTTCACACACCCACCCAGATGTGATACAATCTGATGAAATAAAATCTCTAAAATAAAATCAACTGGCAAAAATTAAAAAAAAAAAAATATAAAAAGAAATGGCGGCAGAAGGTATTGCAGAAAAATAGATATGTAATTAAAAGGTTGTATCACAGTTTATACGAGAGGACTTCAAAGTCAAATATATTTTACCGGATTTGACCATGAACAAGAACTAAACAATGTCACACAACCTTAAAAAAGAAAGCAACAACAATAGTGTGAGCAACATGAGTAGGATTTAAAAATGACCTTCATTTAGTTTGAGCTGGGTAATGAGGAGGCAAATGCATCTTCTACATGCCTATTTTAAAATAGAGAGCAGCTATAATAGTTTGCAAATGTAATGTTGCTCTTAAATTTACTCTGTATTAAAGAGTAAATTTAGTTTTTCTTTCACGAGGAGATTTTCTACGTTTAATGACTGACATTGAACGTGAAAATTGTGTTTTTCGTTTGCTTTAGTTTTTGTCGTTATCGCTGACATTGGACGTTTTATTTTATTTTACTTTACTTTCTTTTTCTTACTGTGCTGCTATTTGATTATGCACTTTAAGTAAACAAAAAAAAAATATTTTTAAACGTCACGTTTTTTAGGTAAATTGAAAAATTTTATTTCTATTTAAAAATCTTATAAAGTAGAAAGACGTGGGGTTTTTAAACATTTGTACTGATTTCATATCACTTAATAATTTCATTGCTGGTGCAACTGCAGCTCATATATCTGAGTTTATGAAGGCGAAGGTTGCTTTGGGTCATGGCCAACTAACTTGACATTTGTTTAGAATAAAGAATGAGAGTAAAAAATAAAATGGGAAAAATTATAGTTAAATTATTATGGCCAGAAAAAGGTTTGAGGTAGGCAAGGCTCATAACGGAAATTGATTGCAAATTTGAAAGTAAATGAGTTAAGGCATGAGAGCGACAGACAAAGAGAGAGAAATATTATTACTTGATAACAAAAACCACAAAAAAGAATATAAAGTATAAAAAGTTGAAATAAGTTGCAAAAGCAGGCATTAGTATAAAAACAACATGTTGCTACACTAGAGTGAAACAACTTACTAAAAATATGGGTTTTAAAAATCCAAATATTTTTAAAATATTTGTTACTTTATTTGCTTATACAAAATTTTCTAAAATTTTTTCCAAACGTGAAAATGCTCAGCAACATTACTTAATGTTTAGCAACAAGTTGTTAAATGTCATTAGCAACATATTGCAACAAAATTATTCTTTTTCTCTGAAACAAAACACCATAACAATTTTAGGAGTTTTAGTTTTAGTTTGTCTTAAATTTTTTAAATAAAATTACCTGAAAATAAATCCACACTCCTTAAAAGAAGGAGAAGCATTTTTTAAGTTATGTCGAAAGCTGAGCTATATAAGAATCTTAAATTTATATTAAGCAATCATAATAAATATATTGCAAATCAACTAAGACTTAAAAGCAAAAAATTTTTTACGATTTCCAGCGGTATAAACTAGTTGAACATTGTCGCAATTCTGCTATGAAATGTATTTGCTCAAAAAATTAAAAAAATATGCAGCTTGTTGCAGCAACATTTAAAATAATTTTAAAAAAATAAATTCTTTAAAAATATTAATAGTATTTAAAGTCATTTCTTTTTAAGTAAAACCTAGTACTCTGTTCGAATTTGTGAAAAATGTTGAGCAACATTTATTATTTCACAAGGAAAATTCGACATTTAAAATGTTGTGTATCTCGCGATTTGGAAGAATTTTTTACGATTTTATTGCTTTTAGATATACCACATTGTTTTACAAAATTTTCCTCAAACATTTTACAAAAAATTCCACATGAAATAAGGCTTTATTTCAAAGCTTTGGTAAAATGTTGCAAGAAACATTTCAATGTTGTTCCACAGTAAAAACAGAGTACTACTTTTGCAACATTTTTTCGTGACTTTTTCATACAAATTTTTTATGAATGTAGTTTGACAGCGTTCCGACAGAAATGAACAGAATACTGGGCTTAAAACAAAAAATAAAATGTTGCTACAACATTTCAAAATGTTTAGATATATTTTCAGATATTTTTATAGATAAAGGCTATAAGGGTATAAAACTATATCCGATTTTGCTTTTTAAGTAATCCACACCAAATGTTAAGACTCATATGTATTTACTTTTTTATAAAGGTACCCATCCCTGAATAAAATTCTAAAATTTATATAAGATTCTAAAAATTATTGTAAAGCTCTGAAAAGATAGACAGGAAATTAGTTACTCATTAACTGTTTTAAAACAGCGCCATCTGTTGCGCAACATTGCTTAAAATATAATTCTTTCAAAAACAAAAGATGCCTGAAAGTATTCAGTACCGTCGGCGTACTTTCACTTCTTTTTCTCCACTTTCTCTTGGAAATAAGATATTTTTTTCGGAAAAAAGTGCCATTATTGGGATCAGGATACTAAGGTACCTCCACACAAAATTTTTTTTAAAACCATCCAGTGGGTAGGGGCTACTACTTAATATCTATATTATAAAAAGTTAGGTGTTGCTCTATTTTGCAGCAAATCTTGCGCTGGATCTAGGTTCAAAATAGCAAAGAATTTCACTTAGTTTTTTAAGTTGTAGTTTTCCTTTATTTCAAACCTTATATTAGATTAAGGGTCAAATGTTTTTAAATGTAACGTAATTGTTTATAGCAACATGTTGCGGCAACATTGTAATTTTATATTAGATTAAGGGTCAAATGTTTTTAAACGTAACGTAATTATTTTTAGCAACATGTTGTGCATCATTGTAGTTTATAATTCTTAAAAAATTTGTTCAAATAATGATTTAAAAGTTCTCAGTTATTTGCCAATAATTTTTTTATGTAATTGTAATACGTTTAGCAACATGTTGCAGCAACATTTTCATAAAGTAGCCAAACTTAAAAAAAAAACTTAAAAAACTACGGTTATTAAATTTCTTTAAAAAGTTTCTTTGTTTTTTTTATTACCACTAACCCAGTTTAAGATTCTTGTTGATTTTTTATTTCAATATTTTCAAATAAAACTGAAAAAACTAGAATTTATTTCCTGATTACGTTCAACTCTTTTCACTTTCAACAACGTGTTTATTAAAAACAAACTCAATTCAAATAAAATAGTTTTTTTGTGCTTATTATTCGATTACTTTTTTTTCAAATTCACTTTCAAGGTCGCATTAGAATTTCCTTGTTTGTTTGTTGAATGTTTAACTAATGCCAAAAACAAATAAACTTGATATTTAGTTGCCTAATGTTGTTTTTAGTAGAAAAAGTTGATTAATTGATATATGACCTCTGGGGTAGTTGATAATGTATTTAAAAAATATAGCAACAGGTTGCTAGCAACATAACAATAGCAACATTAAAAAAAAAAAAGTTATAAAATCGATACATTATATAATATTTACACGCATATTTGAAATGAAACTAAATTAATATTTTATGTTCAGTCAGCAAAACTTTAAATATTTTTCACAGCGTTAATAATTCTCGTTTGTAATTTTATAAAAATTTATTTTCAATGTAAATTATTTTATTGTAATGTAATTTATTTTATTACAAACTTTTCATTCTATTTAGTATTTAATATCTAATGCATTTTTTTTTTCTTTTCTAAATGTCAACTACCCACGATTTGTTTGGTTTTTTTTTTTTGCTTTGGCTGTGTTGGACATTTGGTTTAAAGTTGGCAATTTGCCGACTATGTTGCACACAACAAAAAAAAATATCTAAATACAAATGAAAACAGAAATTAAAACAAAAATCATCACTAACAACAACGAGAAAAAAAACTACGTCAATAGCAATGACCTTAAAAAATTAGAAAAAAAAAATAATAAAAATTCTAATACGAGAGTAGTTCTTATGAAAATATTTCCTGTTAGCAACAAGTTATTAAACAAGTTTTTTTTTTTCAAAATAAAAGTAAAGTTTAATTTAAACATAGAAGAAATTATGTGAATCATTTATCGAATTCTAGAAAAATATAAAAACTACTTTTTTAATTAATTGCAATAAAAATTAGGGCATTATATTTTTAATAGTCATTGTATATACTTTTTCGAATACTCAATTATTCGGATTGTTCAAAGTTCCGATTATTCGAATATTCGATTAGTCAAAAGTCGTACACTCGAAGTCTTAATAATACGGTGCAGGTAATAATCTCAGTTTGTCGACAAAACCAAATACCAAATGACCGATAAATCGAATAGCGGTCTTGCACAAATACTTTTCGAACTTAATATCTAATAACTTTGCCATAAAAATTATACACGAAAATAAAAACTTAATAGTAATACTATAACATTAATCGAATTGAAATTAAAGTAAACAAACCCGAATACCAAATATTTGGCTAATTAAAATATTCGATTATAAAATATAAATTCTATAAAAGAAAAATGCAACTAAAAAAATTCAATGCAGAAATTTTTATAAAAAAAAACACAAATCATTTTTGTTTTAATTAAAAAAAATTAATTGAAATAAAATTTTTATTCGAATAATTTACTGCTTGGTTAAGCTACTCGGTTTATCGAATAAAATATATTATAAATTAATGTAAGCAATGACAAATTTAAACTTTTCTAAATAAGTATTCAGTTTTTTAGATTTTTTATTCGAATCATTCAATAATCGAATTAAAGTAAATAACCCGAATAAGAAATATTTGGCTAATTAAAATATTCGATTAAAATACAATACGATTCTACAAAAGAAAAAGGCAACTAAAAAAACTCAATGCAGAAGTTTTATAAAAAACATTTTTTTTGTTTTAATTAAAAAAAAATTAATTTGGATTAAAATTTTTATTCGAATAATTTACAGCTGGTTAAGCTTCTCGGTTTATCGAATAAAGTAAACAATAACAAATTTAAATTTTTCTAAATAAGTACTCAATTTTTTAGATTTTTTATTCGAATCATTAAATAATCGAATAATAATCGGGTAATATGTAACAAAGTAAAACAACAATAGCATGGAAAATAAAAAATAGCTTCATAGTAATCTATGAAGTCACGGAGTTTTTTTATTTAAATAAAAAACTCGCACAAAATTTTGATTACAGATTTTTATTCGATTATTAAAAAATTTTTTTAAGAAAATTTTGCTATAAAATTTTGAGAACAAAATTCTATCCTTTTTCGTCTTTTTAAAGAGGAATACAATTTTAAAAAATTATTATTCAAATAATCGATTATTCGTTTCTTTATTATAGGCTTTTATTGAAGAAACATAAATATAGAATACTCGTATGCTGCTTCTGAATTAATTTGAAAGTTATTTGTAAATCTCTGTTTAAAATCCATTTTTTTAAAATAACCTTGATAAATCGATTATTCTTTTGTTGTCATTTTCAAATATTTTAAAATATCAATAAAATCACTTTTTGATAAAAAAAAATTGTATTAGAATTTAACATAAAAAATGTACCAAATTTATTAATTTTCGATTGATCGTTTTTTCGATTTTTCGGTTATTCGATTAATTATTTACTCGAATTAGATTTTATTTAAAACATTCCAAGTTTAAGATAAAAATTTTATAAATTAATGAATTTTCGTTCGTACTGGTTTCCGGTTGTTCGGTTATTCGATTTATCTTTTATTCGAGTAATTAATTAAAAATCATTGTTTCATGTAATTTAAACTTTTTATTTACGTTATTAAAGAATCACTTTAATTACCAATTATTTGCTTTTAAAAACATTTTAATCGATTACTCAAATTACCAATTCTTTGCTTTTAAAAAACATTTTAATCGATTACTCAAATAATTTATGAAAAAATAATATTCGAATTAGATTTAGTTTAAAAAATTTCTACAAAGTTTAACACATAAATATTAAATTTATGAATTTTTGATGATCTGGTTTCCGCTTATTCGCTTGTTCGAATAATTGTTTATTCGAATAATTTATTAAAAAAAATCATTGTTTCTTGTAATTTAAATTTTTGATTTATGTCATTAATGAGTCACTTTAATTACGAATTATTTGCTTTGAAAAACATTTTAATCGATTACATTAATTATTTAAGGAAAAATAATCGTTGTTTAAAATTAATTTTCTATTTGTTTCATTTTAAATTCACTTTAATTACTCGATCTTTCTATTTAAATATACATACATGTACGTATGTATCTGTGTTTACTGAATCAATTAAATTACCAATTTTGTGCTTTTAAAAAAACATTTCAATCGATTACTGAAATAATTTATAGAAAAATAATAATCGAATTAGATTTAGTTTAAAAAATTTCGACAGATTTTAACATAAAGTTGTGAAAATTTACGAATTTTCGATTGAACTAGTTTCCGATTTTTTGGTCATTCGAATAATTATTTATTCGAATAATTTATAAAAAAAATCATTGTTTCATGTAATTTCAATTTTTGATTTATATCATTAATGTTATTTAATTACCAATTATTTGCTTTGAAAAACATTTTAATCGATTACTCTAATTATTTAAAAAAAAAATAATCGTTGTTTAAAGTTACTTTTTTATTTGTTTAATTTTAAATTCACTTTAATTACCAGATTTTTCTATTTAAATATACATACATATGTACGTATCTGTGTTTACTGGCTATTTAACTAACATTTCTCTAGGTGTACCTATAACATTTTTTCTAATTTTCTCTCTATTATAAATTTAAGTTCGAAAACTAACAAAATCATTATTTTTTTCCATTTAAATATTAATAAGCAACAATAATTATAACACAACAAAGCTCAGTAAAAAAAGCATTTATAGCAAAAGCAAAAAATATAAAAGAAAAAGTAAAAATAATAAAATATACACACAGGCATACACACACACACATACAGAGAAAACAAATTATTGTGATGGTCAAGGTCGACTGAAACGCTAACGTTGCGATGCCACATACTCTTACGTATGTATGTATGCATATGGGTGTCTGCCTGTAAGCTTCAGAGTGTTTTTATTTTCTGTTATTTTAGTGACTAAGTAAAACAAAAACAACAACTATTTACTCTTATATGTATATGAATTACCCTCAGAATTGTTCATTTAAAATACGGACGAATTGTGCTTTTCATAGATTGTGATAAAACAAAATTTTATTTAAAATTTAAAGAAATTACAAAAATGTATATTGAGGTTAAACATGTTTTAAAATAACTACTGTTTCCAATATGCCTGGCCGTATTGCCTCAATGGTGGCTTGAATATTCGTTTTCAATGCTTTAAGAGCACGAAAAAGGCAGCCGCTGATCAGGACAACTTCTGGAAATAAAGTTGTCATCAAATTGATTTTGCAATAAATCGATTGTTTAGCACGCTGTATAGCAAGTTTCGCCCTCTTGTTGGAACCAAATGTCGTTGATGTTTAGCTGATTCATTTTTGAACACAAAAATTCAGTCAGTATGGCTCGGTAGCACCCGCCAATCACCGTAACGGCAGCACCTTGCTCATTTCGAAAGAAATAAGGACCAATGATGCCATCAGCATGTAAGACGTACCAAACAGTAAATTTGAATGGAGGTAACAGAGATTCGTTGCCGGCTTAAGGATTGTGTTCGCTCCAAATACGGCAATTTTGCTTATTTGGCTTCAATTTTGATACGAGCTGTATTTTATAGGGAGGTAACCAAAGATCCGTAAAATTTGAATGATGACGAATCGACTTTAAGCCCCTTCTTCAGTACTTCGCTCTACAGCAACTATATTCTCTTCGGTATGCACATTTTATTGTTTTGCTAATGTTTTTAAACCGAGAATGGTAAAACTAGTGCGAAAACGATCACCAACTGCACGCATTGCATGCTCACCAGGCCGATAATGTTGACCGTAAAATATACACTAAGAACACCGCGATCAGATTTGTTTCTTTTTTCTCGAAGTAATTTCCCACAATTTAGAAGCATTCTTCTAGTCTTAAACGATTTGTGAGGAATTGCCAAACCTTACTGTATTGTCTACATTAAAATTCGATCCTTAAACCAATATATATTCGGCGCAGTGACTTTTAATGCGATACTGCTTCCTTTGCACAAATACTGTCAAACATTCTGTATGTTCATCATGCCAATAACACACTGTGTAACTTTTTAAGTCATGGCAAAATAACCATATACGGACACTACTACGTGATAAAAGACAAAAAAAAAAGACCCCTGTCTCCCAGTTTTGCCCAAAGTCCTCCAGGTTTTTTTTTATGGGCCCTCAAAGATGTGGGGCCTCGATGTCATTTTTACAAAAAAATTATCATTTACTAAAGCTCATATTTTGCAAACCGTTTGGAATTTTGATATACTCTCTGAGGCAAAGTTGTAGCTCTTGTCATAAAGAACAAAAATTGTGAACATATAAAATCAAAAAAACTTCATCTTCAAGGTCAAAATCGCAAAAAACTTTAGAAAATTCAATTTTTTTACCTTTTTTCCCCTGTTCAGGTCCATAGGTAGCAAGGAAACAATCAACTCCAAAAATGAAGCTAAGATCTCAATAAACAACTTTCTAGAACCTATGAACTTCCTAGGAATGATTCTTAACACCGTTTAGGTAGCGCTTAGGTAGCCGCAAAAGTGAAAAATTTCCCTAAACGGTGTTAAGAATCATTCCTAGGAAGTTCATATGTTCTAGAAAATTATTTATTAATAAAATTGCGTGAAGTTGCTGACACTGTAGGCATCTCACCCGAGCGGGTACATCAAATTTTACATAAATACGAGAGCATCCAACCCATTCATAATTCTTTTCAAATTTGGCCTCTTGTAAAAAACTATTTTCGGTTTCCAAATTTGAAGAAATGGTTGAGTAGTAAGAGATTTGAGGAACGAATCATTAAGGAACGAAGGTGGTCGAAAAGGTACCCATTAAGTAAGTGGTCTGCTTTGCTATCGCCCCTACAAAAAAAAATATATAAAAGATTTGATCTCATCAATGTAACAATAGTCTTTTTTGAGATGCTTGAGAAATATTTTTATTTGAAGGGAATAAGACGGCATTAAGTCCGGATTTTGAACGAACACTGCTTTAGATGAGTTACTTATATTTTATATTGGAATGCACAACGTATTTTTACTTGTTGTTATTGCTGTCATCATTTTTTTTTTAGCTTAATTTGTGCTTAATTCATTTTGTGCAAATTTATATTAATTTTCTTTGTATAGAACAACATTGTATGAAAGGTATTTTTATACATACAAAAGTAACAAAAATTTTTTCTTTTTTATCTTGTACTTTCTTATTATGTTAATTCCATTTATCTGTCGGTTCAAAAAATGCTTTATTATTGTTGTCATACATTTGTTGAGTGACGTAAATTTGTGTGAATAATAAAAAGAGGGAAAGAGAGACAGACAAATTAACCAGGCTTTTTTTTTAAAGATTGTTTAAAACTAGTTTTTAAAGCGAGGAAATAAAATTGGGGACTTGGGGATTTATTAGTGATTAAAATATTGTTAGAGGTACCTACCTCCTGAAAAAGTATCTTAAAAAATAATATTTAAAAAAGTTCTTATAACAAAATAATTTAAAAAAAGATTCTTTTACAAAAAGTACCTTTTATATTTTTTTAAAATAAAAAGTACCTTTGCAAAAACCTTACAAAAAAAAATCCTTTCAAAAAATTTAATTAAAAAAAGGCGCCTTTTGAAAATGAACTGCTACAAAAAAAAACTTAAAATACTAAAAAATACCTTAAAAAAAAAATTAAAAAAGGTAGCTTTCGAAAACACTATCTTGTAAATAATACCTTTCAAATATACCCGAATTTTAAACGCACATTTAATAAAACTGGAGTGGCATACACTCAACTTTACCATGTCCAATGGAAACAGATATTTTTATGGATATATTATAGAAAGAATAAGAGCTCAAAGTATATTCGATTGCAAAAATTTATTTTTTTCGGTTTGGGGTGTTAAGTAAACTACTCCTTGCCCCTTCCCGATTATGTACAAGATTTATACAGCTTTTCATCTCGATAAACCAAAGACACATATTGAATTTCATTTAGAAATATCATACGGTATGACCTGTAGAGTGTTCTCAAAATATACTAGTAACCTTTTACAAAGTTACCTCTTAAAAAAGTACCTTTTAAAAAAGTACCTTTTAAAAAAGTACCATTCCAAAGAGTTTCTTCTAAAAAGAATACCCTTTAAGAAAACATATTTTAAAAAGAAAAAGTACCTTTTAAAAAAAGGCTACCTCTTAAAATAGTATCTTTTAAAAAAGAAGTATTTAAATAAGTTTATTCTAAAAAGATTATAAGAAAAGTAATTTTTTAAAAAGTACCTTAAAAATTTTAATTCTGAAAAAGTACCTTTTAAAAAAGATGTATTTAAATAGAATTCTTCTAAAAAGAGTACTCTTTATAAAAGCATATTTTAAAAAGAAAAGTAATTTTGAAAAAGTACCTGTAAAATGTTACCTCTTAAAAAGTACCTTTTAAAAAAAGAACCTTTTAAAAAACTTTGTTCGTAAAAGAGTACCCTTAAGGAAGCATATTTTAAAAAGAAGAATAAATTTTTAAAAAGTATCCTTTAAAAAGTTATATCTTAAAAAGTATCTTTTAAAAAGTTACCTCTTGAAAAAGTATTGTTTATAAGGAGTACCCTTTAAGAAAGTATTATTAAAGAATATAACTTTTAAAAATGGAAGTTTGAAAAGCACCTCTTAAGAAATACTTTAAAAAAGTACTATTTGAAAAAGTGTTTTTTTAACGAGTACTTTTTAAAAAAAGAACCATTTAAAAAAAAGTTTTTCTAAAAAGAGTACTCTTTAAAAAAAACATATTAAAATAAAGTAGTTTTTAAAATATTACCTTTTAAAAAGGTACCTCTTAAAAAGTTACCTCTTAAAGCAGTGCCTTTTAAAAAAGTACCTTTCAAAAACCAACCTTTTGAAAAAATACCTTTTATAAGGAGAACCCTTTAAGAAAGTATTTTTAAAGAATATAACTTACAAAAGTTTTGTTGTAAGTTTGAAAAGCACCTCTTAAAAAATACCTTAAAAAAGTACTATTTCAAAAATTGTTCTTTAAAACAAGTACTTTTTAAAAAAAGTGCCTTTAAAAGAACATTTTAAAGAAGTGCCCTTTAAAGGAGTAACTATTAAAAAGAGCACCCTTTAAAAAATTGAACCCTAAAAAAGTACACTTTTAAAAAAGTGCCTCTAAAAAAGCATGTTTAAGAAAAAGTTGCTCTCAAAAAAGGAACTTTTTAAAAGGTAATTTAAAATTGGTTTTTTAATTTCCGTGTATCTTTAAAAAATTTTTTTCTATATAAAAATGTATTGAAATAAAGAACCTAATCCTCTTTTTACATTTTTAATTATTTCTCACCCACCATCTAACAAACTGTTCTTCTTCTTTTCTTTACAGGTATGTACTGCAATTTTATAATACGGCTTAATATACTTAAGTAAGTTTCTCAACAAATACTTTTGTTTATCTAAAAAGCAATTTCAATTTTACAAGTTTATTGGAAGCAATTTGACGAGGTAATGGAACTATAGGGATTAGCACTCTTACATGTATTTATCCTAATTAATGTTATGGCAACGCCCCTACACGTCTAATAGAATTTCTGTTTTTGTTGTTCTTAACCATTTGTGTTTGTTACATTGAAAAAAAAAACAAAAACAAAAGCCTTATTTCAATGTCAATATCAATAATGGGCAATGCCATCAAATGGAGTCTTACATCGAAATCAACCCTGTTCCCCTGGGTGGTTAGTTTTTGCGTTAGTAACCTTCTGCTCTTCTTCTAGCCAACCTTAACTTTGAGATTTTTCTTGTTGCCAACCTTGATTTATTTTTGTAAAAATATATTTGCCTGAAGTTGTTGTCGTTTTTGCATTTGGAGTCAACACACTGCTTTTGAAAAATCAAGGAAATGAACATCACACGATTAGAATCACCACCACAACTTTTATTTCGTGTTCATCAACCATAGTTTTCAATGCATTTTCTCTCACACTCTCTTAAGCCGAGCCGGCAGTTTTATGGTTCCTCTTCCTTTTAATCTGCCATTTTCAAACACATTGCAACTTGTTAGATTAAGTTTTTATTCACATTTGTGGCCTTAAAAAAAGAGCAAGGATTTTTGAAGGTTTTGTAACTGTAACTGTTTTTAACATATTGAGAGAGATGAGAGAAGAGAAAAAGAGATAAATGAGGAAATTAAGAACATTTAAAGAGCAAATAAATAACATTTTGTTTTTTATTTTAATCTTTTGCTTTTTTAATGTTAAAACTTGAAACGAGAAAATTAAAGAGAGTGAGAGACTGAGTCAGAGAGGCTTTTTTAATTTAATGCTCTTAAAACTAGTTTTATAACCTGTGTTAACAACATTTTAAAACAATGGCTTTTAGCCAAATAGGAAATAAACACGATTTATAAATTACAAAAAAAAAACAAATAATGAAAAGCACATACTCATTTTAAGGCCTAGTACTCTGTTCGAATTTGTGAAAAATGTTGAGCAACATTTATTATTTCACGAGGAAAATTTTTCAATTAAAATGCGGTGTCTATCCCGCGATTTGGAAGAATTTTAAGATTTATGGCTTATAAATATACCACATTGTTTTACAAAATTTTCCACAAAAAAATTTATAAAAAATTCCACATGAAATAATGCCCATTTGCTTAATTTCACAGCTTTGATAATAAATGTTGCCAGAAACAAATTTTTTTATGTATGCAGTTTGACAGCATTCCGCTTGAAAAATTGAACAGAGTACCAGGCTTAAGCTAAAGAATAAAAAAATAAATAACTAATTTTGTATTGTCAGATTTTGGCTCTTAAATGTAACGAAATTTCAAAATATCGTAATCAATTATAATAAATAATAAACTCAACCCAGTAAAAATGTGATAGTTAAATTCCCTAGTGGAATTTGTTTACGAAAAATCCTTAAGTTTAAAAAATTATTCAATAATTTTGAAGAAAAACAAAACTGTTCCCACTTTAGTTATATGCAAAAAATGAATAGGGCTAAAGAGAAAAATATTCTTAATTATCCTACAAATATGTAGGTTATTACAAATATGAAAAGTTTAACATTCAAAACATTTTAATATTAACTGTTCTCAGTTTAAAATTAAAAGTTTTCAGCAGACACAATCAGCTTAACTACATATTTTACACAATATTAATGTTAATTATTTAAAATTTAACACAAATTTTAAAGCAAATTAAAAATTGCTTTCAAAACTGTTCTCATTAAGATTTACTTTTAAAAATGCAAGAAAACTTAAAACATTTAAAAAGAACATGGTAAAATGTCTTAAAAGCCGTAACATTTTTAAACTTAAAAACTCTTCTCCTACTTTTGTTTAAAAAAAAAAAAAACTTTACGTATTATTGTGAAAATCTGCAAAAATTTAATTTCCAGTTCGACGTAACACATTTGGTAAATAGTTTAACTTTGTCTCGTAAAAAATAAACTGTTCCCATTTTAAGTTTTCAAAAATATAAGCCACCAGAATAAAAATTGTTTATAATTAAAATGAGAAGAATTTTATATAGCTTAAAAATTAACACATTTTGTCTAGAAATTAAACTGTTCCCACCTTTGCTTTTTAAAAAAAACTTAACGTATTATTGTAAAAATTTGCAAAAATTTTATTTGCAGTTCGACTTAATACATTTGGTAAATAAATTAACTTTGTCTCGTAAAAAAATAAACTGTTCCCACTTAAAGCTTTTTAAAATATAAGTCAATGAAAAATTATATTATTAAATTGTTTACAATTAAAATGAGAAGAATTTTATACAGAAAATTAACACATTTTGTCGAGAAATTTAACTGTTCTCATACTGTTCCCACTTTTGTTTTAGAAAAAAACCTTTACGTATTACTGTGAAAATTTGAAAAAATTGAATCTCCAGTTCGAAGTAACACATTTGGTAAATATTTTAACTTTGTCTCGTAAAAAATAAACTGTTCCCACTGTAAGCTTTCAAAAATATAAGCCACCCGATTAAAAATTGTTTATATTACTAAATTTTCATAATTAAAATGAGAAGAATTTTATACAGGTTAAAAATTTACAAATCTTGTAGAGAAATGAATCTGTTCCCATACAAAATTAAATTTATTTAACTTAACATTAAGAGAAAAAAAGTATATCTAAAATTTATTAAAACAAATTGCTAAGTATGATAAATTTTTGTATCTGGTGAAACTTTCAATATGTTCCCACTAAAAAATAAACTGTTCTCATTTAAGTTTTTGCAGCTAAGCAATCATATTTTTTTTAAATTATTCTTAAAAGAGAGAGACACGTCAAATTTTTATAATTTAATTGAATTTCTTAATATCTATACATATAATAAAATAGTAACTCATTTCCTGTCTGTCTGTGTTTCTTTTTTTGTGTTCGCATCACTACTGGATGGACTTAAACAAAATTATGTGAGGAGGTACCTCTTAGTATCCTAACTCCAACATAGGATACTTTCCAAATATATCTTATTTTCTAGAGAAAGTGGAGAAAAAGTAGTGATATTAGGACGATTTTTTTTTACCGATTTAAAGGCATCTTTTATTTTTGAAAGCGAGATATTTTAAACATATTTTGGGCAACAGATGGCACTTTTCTAAAATAATGAGTAACTCATTTTCTGTCTGTCTTTCACAGAGCTTTACAATAATCTTTAGAATTTTATATAAATTTAAAGAATTTTATCCAGGGATGGGTACCTTTATAAAAATTAAATACGTAAGAGTCTTAAACTTTGGTGTGAATTACATTCAAATCATAATCAAACAAAATATTGTCAGGACGCACACAATGTGTGTGGGCACAGCTAATTATATATAAAAACAGTACCCGTTTTGCCTACTTTCTATTTGTTTTATGTAAAAATTAATTAATTTAATTATCTAAAGAGGACAAGAATTAAAAAGAGCGTAATATTTTATTGAAAAAAAAAAAAACTTTTCTCACCTTAATTCACAAATATGTCTATAACAATTGTTGATTTATTTGTTGTAAAACCGAAAAAAAAATTTTGTATAAATTTAAAATAATATTTAATATTTTTTTGAATTTATATTTAAATTTTGCTAAGTTTGGCAGCTTTATAAAAAGCTCTTTGCTATTTTTATTCAGACGACATCTTTAATTTATAAAATGCACTTGGAATGCAATAAAAGCTTTTATTTGCAAGCCAAAAGCTTCTCAACAAAAATCTAATGCAGCTTGCATTTGCCATTAGATGACGTTTGCTGCATTTAACAGGTCCAGAGAGAGATTAAAAGCTTTAAAATTGCATAAGAGAGTTGCAGTTAAATTACTTTTATTACCGGAAATGCACAATATTAATGCAGATTCAACTACATGGTAACAGAGGGCGCTTTCTAAATAAAATTATAAATATAAAAAGTGGAAATTACAGAAGACAACATTAGTTAAATTAAAAATCTATTACGTAATTGAATACATTACTTAAGGATAAATATAATTTTTTTTTTAATTTAACATTTATTAAGGAAATTCAATATTTAAAGCACAAGCCATATATCATGTTAACGGGCAAATACCCTAAAAACTTTACCCCCAAAATGTAATACAATTTATAAAATTTCTTGGTCAACATAACTTTTATTGCGATATTTAATTTCACCCTCTTGGTAACAAACAAACAAACAACAAACAAATAGTCAACTTAAAATCCACCCTCTTGGCTTAAGGCCAACAACATTAGATGTTATTTTTAGGCCAGAAACTGCGTATTTTAATATTCTTCAAGCATTAGGCATTTTAAAAGGGCAGAAGAAATATATTCCACGTGTTACATTTTCCCCCTCTTTCAACCCCCTAACAAAACAAATTGGGTACTCTTTGAATATTTATTGGGTATGGTTAGGGCTAAACATTGCACCATTTATTTATTTATTTACTTGATGAGGAAGTTCCAAAAACATTTTTTGTATTTTTGGTGGTTGATTTGCTTTCTGGTGACACTTGCTGGTTTGGGGGCAGAAAAACAGTGGGGTTGCGTGTTTGGAATAACGAGTAGAAAACGGAAATATGAGTATTTGAACATTACTTCCTTGTTGTGTATTTTATTTTTAGTTTTAGTTTTATTTCTTTTTTTTTTCTTTGCTACAAGAATAAGAAATGTTAAAAAGAATCAAACAATTTAAAGAAAAACTATAAATGAAAATTGTGTAAATAAAAGGAACAAATTTTACTAGATTTTTCTTTAATAAAATTATAAATTAAAAATTATTTTCTTATTAAACATGGCTAAGATATCTTCAATTAAGGCGTTTGAAAAAGTATTAAAAATTTTAAAGGGCAAATAAAAACTGTTCCCACTCTCGTTTTCGCCAAATAAATAAAAAATATGACTAAAAACAGTTTAAAACTTCTTAAGAATAGGAAGTTTATCACAAACACCCAAGGTTTAATGTTTAAAACTATTTTATATTAACTATTCTCAGCTAAAAATTAACTGTTCTCAATTCAAAAATACAGCTAAACTACATTTTATCTATTTATAACTGTTGCTTATAAGAGCAATAACGTAACGTTTAAGGCAAGCAATAAATCTTGCATTTGAAACTGTTCCCACATTAATATATATTTTAACAATATAATGAAACCTTAAAACATTTATAAAGAAACTCGGCTAAATAAAACGTTCTTTACCGAGAACAATTTTAATATTTTTTAAATTATACAGAAGAACTTTCTGTTGCGGCAGCTAAAAAAGACCTGATATATAAAACTTTCTTTCCTGGGAACAGTTTTAATATTTCTTAAATTATACAGAAGAACTTTCTGTTGCGGCAGCTAAAAACAAAATATATAAAAACTTGGAAGTGTAGTTATATTGGCACCCAGGTAGGCTTATAGCTAGTGTGCTAGTTTATCAGTCTAGGGGTAGTGAGATCGATTCCCGCCAAAGACGTAAGAAGATCTTCGTTACTATGCCTCGGTAAATTAAGTTACAATATAATTTGTTGTTGTATTGTGGCATTTAATAAATAAAACACTAAAATGTTTGCAAGCTAATTAGAAGTTAGAAGAGAACAGTTTAAAATTCTGTTGAAAAAATCACATTTTCGCGAATTATTGTTTCCATTAAAAACACTCCCAAATTTTCTATCGTGAATGATTTCACTTACAAATTTACTTGTGTTTTACGGTACAAATCATTTCCGGTAGAAAATTTGTGAGTTTTTATATGGGAATAATTATTTGCATTAAGGTTGAATATTTTGTTTTCTTAACTGGGAGCAGTTAATTGAAGGCATAATCCATATGGAAAGAGCTATTGTTTTTATATTTATTATACATACATATTTTGCATTTTATTTGATTACATTAGGTTAAACAATAATGATTTAAAAATGTATAAACTGGGAATAGCTTAAATATTTTCACAAAAAAAATATTAGGTTTCTTTAAGTTAATAAAAAAATTATATCAAAACGTAGAATATAAAATTTTTAATACAGAGAAACATTTTAAGCACTAAGGATTTCTTTTTTTAATTAATTTGTATGAATAATATATAGTTTTTTTTTTCATACTGGGAACAGTAAGAAGTTTTCGTTATTTATTTTTTTTTTCTTAAAATTAACTTACAGCCATATTTATATGATTGAAACAGTTAAAAACAAGGAACTTTAAATTTTTCATACTGGGAACAATTTAAATATTTTCTAAGAAAAATGTATTAGACTTCGAACTGGGAACAGTTTAAATATTTTCTAAAAAAATGTATTAGACTTCTTCAATGCTAGGGAAAATCAAATAATAATATAAAAATTAAATAATAAAGGAAGTTTAATTTTTATTTTTTTATATTTTTTTTTTAAATAATATTTTTTTTTTTAATGGAAACAGTTTTTTAATACTGAAATTATATAATGCATAGTGGGACCCAGCAATATTTATTTTGATATTTGTTTTTTTAGCATCTCTTTAAAAAAGTAGAATCTTGAAACTGGGAAGACTTTTTAAGTGGGAACAGTTTTTTATAATGAGAACAGTTTAAATTTCTACCAAAACTGTTGCTGCTGAAATTGGTGGGACGCAATAGTATTTATTTTGAATTTTTTTTTTAGCATCTCTTCAAAACAAGAGAATCCTAAAACTGGGACGAGTTTTTTTATGTGGGAACAGTTTTTTATAATAAGAACAGTTTCAATTTCTACCAAAATTATTGCTGCTGATATTGTTTGTACACATTTTCTTAAGTAATAATATATAATGTATACTGGGAACAGTTAAATATTATTTTCTTTGAAATTATTTGTTATTATTTAGAATATAGAAATGTGGAATATTATGAAAAACACTTTCTTAGAAGAAATAAATCCTTGCTTGGAAATCTTTAATTAAATTAAAGCTATTTACTATTTTCGATAAACTATTATTTTAATAGAATTAATATAGGAAAAAATCCTACAACCTTTTTTAAAATTCCACACGTGTTTCAACTTAAAGATTTTCTATTACGAAATCTAATATGTATTTGTTTCTTTATCCTCCTACTCTCACCCCCTATTACTCTTAGTTGATAAAAATTTATTAACAGCAAAATCTTAGAAGAAAAATATTCAGTTTATATTTTTTATCTACTTACAACATATAAAACGCAATTATCTACATACTCCTAAACACATAAATATACATAAGTATATGAAAGTACATACATATATATGTATATATATACGCTCTCCTGCCTAAATTTGTGTGTTTGTATTTATTTGGTTTTACTGTATAAAAAAAAGCAGTAAATAGGTGAACGACCGTAGATAGAACTCGACCTTCAAATATAATCTGGGCCAAGTGGAAAAATATTATTTTAGTTAGTTAGTTGTGTGCGAGAGTGCGCGTGTTTTTTAGTTGGTTTTATTCTATATGAACGCTCTAACTTTCCCTTTCGCTTATTCTCTCTGTGTTTGGAAATTGTTATCTATGCTTTTCAACTGGCAACGCTATGAAAGTTCCTGTTTACAAACCAGAGATGGAGTACGTAATAATATTGTATATTTGCCGTAATTTGTTAACAAATAAAACGAATTGGAAATGTTTGAAACTGTAGTATTTCTACTACTATTTTAAGAAATGGGTTTCTTAACAATTTTCTTCTCGAAATTTTACATCTTTGACTTAGATATATAGTTACAGTTTTATTTTTATGTTTTTAAAAAAGTAGATTTTTACTACTATTTTTAAAAATAGTAGTAAAAATTGAAGTAAAAAATAGTATTAAAAAACTAAAAATAGTAGTAAAAAAAACGACTGTTATTAATACTAAGATTATTACAAAAAAAATTTTAACCATTTTTTATGATTTCAAAAAAAATTTGCTACTTTTTAGAAAACTTATTTTCGCAAAGACCTCTAAGGTTAGTGATGAAGTTCTAGTATATACTAGTAAGTATAAAAATATTTTAGGGAATTAAACAAGTAACAAAATTTTATTCAGTTATGAATTATTTGATAGGGAATAATAAATTTAAAAATATATGTACGAGTAGGTATATATGTTTAATACTATTCTTATAGTATTCTAATAGTAATTTCCACTACTCATTTTTAAAAATGAGTTTATGGATGATTTTAATGTAAGGAATATATTGTAGTTATTTGTATGAAAATTAAACTTGTACTACTTTTTTAAAAAGATATAAAAATAGTAGTATTTTACCTACTATTTTCCAAACAAATTTTAAATTATTTTAATTGCAACAAAATATTATCTGAGCGCAATTTTCGATAATTTTAAAATTTTTTTTCTACTAAAATCTACTACTTTCCTAAAATATTATATTTTTTTTTACTAAAATCTACTTCTTTTTCAAAAAAACTTATTTATGATAATATTTTTTTGTAGAATTTTAGACTTTAGTATTAAAACTTTAATATTAAAAAAATATGCCTCTTTATTTTTTACTATTTATTTTTTTAAAGATTAGTATTTTTACTGCTGTTTGTAAATAGATTTTGTACGACTTAAACTAAGTATGTAAAAATATGACTTCTTTGTTAATTTTTCTTATAAAAAATATTTTTTGGATAACATTTTTTAAAAAGTTAGGATTTAAGTGTTAAAAACATATCAGTAATTAGAAATCTTACTTAAGTTAGTATTTTAAAAAAAAGTAGTATTTCTACTACTATTTTAAAAATTGATATTTTACAACCAAAACTATAAAACAATATTATTTGAGTTCATTTCTTACTTAATTTTAAATGTTTTTTTCCTAAAAAATCTATTACTTTTTTATAGAATTTATTTTTTAAACATTTTTTTCAGAAGTTTATTATCTTTTATCAAAAAATATATTTTAAAACTCGAGTTAAAAATTTTACTACTTATGAAAAAGTACTATTTTCACTACTATTTTTAAATTAATTTCTGACAACTTTTATAATAAAAACATTATTTTTATATTTTTTTACTAGTTTTAAAAAAACGTACTACTTTTTTACAAAATTTATTTTTTAAAAAATGTTTAAAGAAGTTTACTATATTTTATCAAAAAATATTTTTAAAAGGCTATTGCAGTTACAAGTTTTACTGCTTATAAAAAGGTACTATTTTTACTACTATTGTTTTAAATTAATTTTTTTGCGACTTTTATAATAAAAACTAGCATTTGAGTGCAATTTTATTATTTTATAAATAATTATTTTTATAAATTTTCCTAACAGCTATCTTAGCTAATTTAATTTTTTGAAAAAAGTACTATATACTACTTTTTATAATCATACCTTTATATCCCTTCAATCTTATTATTCTTGCATTTAAATATTAAAAAAAATATATTTAAAAGCTATCTTAGCTAATTTAACATTAAAAAAAAGTACTATATCTACTACTTTTTTATATTCATACCTAGTAGTATTTCTACTACTATTTTGAAAATGAATTTTTGATGACTTAAGCTATAAAACAATATTATTGGTGTTCATTTCTTACTTTATTTAAAATTTTTTTTTCCTAAAAAATCTACTACTTTTTTATAAAATTTATTTTTTTTTAAATTTTTTAAAAATTTTTTATCAAAATATTTTTAAAAGGCTATTGCAGTTAAAAGTTTTACTAATAAAAAAGTACTATTTTTACTACTATTTTTTATTAATTTTTTATGACTTTTATAATAAAAACTGGCATTTGAGAGTAATTTTATTATTTTATAAATCATTATTTTAATAAATTTTCCTAACAGCTATCTTAGCTAATTTAACTTTTTTAAAAAAGTACGATATCTACTACTTTTTATATTCATACCCCTATATCCTTTCAATCTTATTACCCTTGGATTTAAATATTAAAAATAAAATATATTAAAAAGCTATCTTAGCTAATTTTAAAAAAGTACTATATTACTACTACTACTACTACTTTTTTATATTCATACCTTTATATCCTTTCAAATCTTATTATCCTTGATATGTTGTTTACCCCAAACGTTTTTACGTCATTCTCATCTGAGTCTTTTTTTATATTTTTCGTATTAAAATTCGCTGTTATTAAATTGTTTCTTCGTTCACTCGTTCGTTAGCCAAGTCTTTTTAAAAGTCATTGTACGCTTTTGAACTTTTTTGTCATAGTGTTGTAATATTTTTTGTTGTTGTTGTCTTAACTACAAGGCAGCCACCTTCAAAAAACAAAAACTTTAACACAGGGGGGTGTGTGTGTGTGTATATATTCGCACACAGTTTTGACTAGAAGGCACTCCAAAAATTAAATGAGTTTTCATGCCAAGTTACAATCACAAACACACAAACAAACAAACACCTACTAAACACTTTTATACTCATAGAAACATAATAGCAGATACGAATAGTTGCAATAATTATAACCTGCAACAAACAAACAAACACGTTTATAATAAAATAAAATGAAAAACCAGCTTCACTTAGTAATTAAAATGACAATAAATATTAAATTCAACACAAATCGTTAAAATATGATACAATTATTGGCTACAAAGGTAGAATGTACTCGCAGTAGCAGTGGTAGTAGTAGATGACGTGTTATATTCACCTACAAAAACAAAAAACACAGCAACATGCAGCAACAGCTAGTCTCCAATGATAACAATCGTGTTTGCTGATCTTAAAAATAGCCAAACGCCACCTTGTTTGTCTGTCTTGCAACACACACTAACACTTTGTATTGTATGCCAGCATGTTGCAATTGTTGTCTTGCATGCTGAGGGTTGAGACTACACAGATCTAGTAGCGACTGTTTTTGGGTGCTGCTAAATGTTTAACTGACTGTTTGTGTGTGGCTGGTTGGCTGTTTGTCTAAATGACTGGGTTATGTACTCGTTGCACACTGACGATTATAAATGTGCTCAAAATATTATATGCCGATGCACGAGTTCAGGGCCAATTTAAATGTTTTTTTTTTTTGCTCAGTTATGTGCATTCTCGTATTATTTTATTTAACCTCCTTTTTATAAGTGAATTGTGTTTAAGAACAAAAAAAAAAAAAAAAAAAACACTAACGACAGTGGGACAATATTATAAAATTGTGTTCAAAATAATTTTCCAAAAATCTTACGAGCCTTGTTAACGATGATTATCTTGTAAAACTAATTTTAGTTGTAAGTAAGTTTAGTAAAAGATTTTTAGTACCAACATTAATTATTTTTACCTGACGGAATTGTTTTTAATATTTCTGAAATCAAATTTAAGCAGATCTTTTTTCTGATTCCAATACTTTAAACCTAAATGCACTGTCTTTTAGTACAAAACCTAATTTAAAAGTAAAATTTTTAAGATAAGTATACAACTTCAAATGCAATATTTTTAGTACTAAAATTCAGATATTTATTTGTGGTATATATTAAGTGCTTTATTCACCATTATTTGTTGTGCATAATTTAAGTGCCAAATTTTAGTAATTAGTTTCAATGTACTAAACTTTTAGTACAGAATTTGAATTTACTTTAAATATTTGATTTTAATTTATTATTCTCTTATTTAAAATTTATTGTTTTTAAAAGCCAAAATTTAATGTCTGTAAGCTAAAGGATAAAGTTTACTCTGAATATATTTTAGAAAAAAATGTTCTAAAATACTTTTCTAATTAACTTTACTTCTTTTGCATCGAGCTTCAAATCTTAGCTATTTGCAATTATTACTTAAACATAGTAAAGTAGTAAAATTAAAATATAGGCGCAAAAAATTTAGTACTAAAAATTATGTTCTAAAATTTTTTTGTACTAAATTTTTTAATATTTATTTACTTTAAAAAATTAGTACAAAAAATTATGTACTACAATTTTTTGTACTAAATTTTTTGCGGCTATATTTTTATTTTACTACTTAATAATGCATTATACTTTTATATTCAAATATTAATTACTAATTTTGTTTTATTCAAAATCTTTAAAACCAATCCTTTAGTATTAATATTGAGAACTAACTTATTAGTACTTAATTTTTAGTACCAAGTTTTTAAAACTTACTTACTTCTTTTTTTAGAAAACCTTTATGCCGATATTCTAATGCTTATACCCATAGTCATAATAAATAAAACTTACTTAAAATGTATTAATTTTTCATACAAAATTTGTTCTAAAATAAATTTTAAAATAAATTTTTAAAATATTTTAAAATGGGTATGAGATACCCCCATATTTATAAAAGATAAAACTTATTTGAAATGTATTTTAGAACAACTTTTGTTTAAAAATTTGTTCTAAAAAAGATTTCAAATATATTTTTTTTTTTGTAAATATTTATATTTTAGATTTTACTTAATTTGAGTATCTAATTGTTAAACTAAAGTATTTCGGTACTGAAATTTTAATACTTTTTTATCCCAAATTTTTTTAGCACAAAATCAATTTGTAAAAATATTGTGGGTATTTACCCTTTCTCTACTAAGTTCTTGGGTCTTATTAGTATTATTTTTTTTTTGTAATTTTAATTATGTACTAAACTTGTAGTACTAAATTTTCTGCACATGGTGTTTAGTACTAAATCTTAGATTCAATTGTTATATTAGAAGTAAAAGCACTAAGTTTTAACCTCCATATTTATAAAAAATAAAACTTATTTGAAATGTATTTTAGAACAACTTTTGTTTGAAAATTTGTTCTAAAAAAAATTTCAAATATATTTTATTTTTTATTTAGTATCAATATTTTAGTACAAAATATTTATCTTTTAGATTTTGTACTTAATTTAAGTATCTAATTGTTAAACTAAAGTATTTTGGTACTGAAATTTTAATACCTTTTTTAACCCAAATTTTTTTTAGCACAAAATCAATTAGCAAAAATATCGCTGGTATTTAATCTTAAGCACCAAGTTCTTGGGTCTTAATTAGTAGTATTTTTATTTGCTAATTTTAATTATTTACTAAACTTGTAGTACTAAATTTTCTGTACATAGTGTTTAGTACTAAATCTTAGATTTCTCAATTGTTATATTAGCAGTATAAATACTAACTCTTAACTTCCATATTTATAAAAAAAATAAAACTTATTTAAAATGTATTTTAGAACAACTTTTGTTCAAAAAATTTTTTCTAAAATAGATTTCAAATATATTTTATTTTTGATAAATATGGGAGGTTAGAAGTATAAGTACTAACCTTTAGAACTTTAGTTGATAGTACTAAAGATTATGTAGGTTTTTTAGTACATATTTCTTGTAATTAATTTTAGCCATATAATTATGGCGGCTTTATTTTAAACCAAATCATTGAAACTAAATTTTTAGTACCAATTTAGTACTACATTTTTAGTTTAATAAATTTGTTGTTACTTAATAGTCTTAAACCCATAGCCATAATTAATTATGATAAAAATTAAATCTATTTTAGAACAAATTTTTCATACACAATTTTTTTACAAAATTTGTTTTTCATACAAAATTTTTCCCACAAAATTTGTTCTAAAATACATTTAAAATTTTTACTAATTACGTATATGGGCATTAGTGCTTAATAATAAATGAAAAATTGTACTTTACCTCGCTTAACTTTAGCTCGTGCTACTGTGCAATTGTATGCTTAAGCGTTGAGGTGGAAAATTAAAAGCAATGCTTGCTTATATAAACAAACTTTTGAAGTTTTCATTATTTTGGTTTATATTAAATATATAAATTTTTTTTTGCAAATTTTTTATTATAAAAAATAGAAACACATACCATTTCCAGAACCTCCAAACTTAGGTCTTAAGTTACCAAAATAAGCAGTTATGTGTCGGTGTGTGTGTGTATCAATGTGAATGTGTGTTTATACACATACATTCATACATACATATATTTTGATTGTGACCTTCGGAAGTTCATTTACCTTTTTGTAGGGAACAAAACAAACTTTGAAAGTTCCAAGCACGATTAGAACATGCGCAGACATGCTCACTCAATATCTATTTTGTATGTTAATTTTCAATAGGGTCTTATTATTTTCCATTAATTTCTTTATTAATGAATTGAAAAGAAAACGGAAAAATAATCAAAACTATTTTGTTTTTTTCTAATACAATTGTATTTCTTTTCAGATTTATTTCACTAGTTGTTCATGACATAAAATGTCATGATAAACTAGGATTTCAAGTTATTGTAGCTAAAAGTATATTTTTTATTTGTTCGATTCTAATTTGATTTTTTTATTTTTTTATTTATAGATTCAATTAAATTTGCATTTAGTTTAGTTCGTTAGTTGTTCCAAGAGCAGAGCATATCTAGAGAATAATGCCTATAAAAACAAATGAAATGAAATAAAAAATTGAGTATGTAATTTTTTAAGGTCACACTTCTTACGTTTTTATATATGAACGTAGGTGTATAGGTGTAAGTGTATGTGTAAAATTGCTACAGTATTTGTAATTTAAATTGTAGTTTTGTAAAGAGTCATTGATTATGTCGTTGAACCATATTTTGGTACAATGACATCTATACAACAGCAACAATTGCTCGTATAAAAGTTTTAGGCAGACACACAAACACGCACACACTCACACACGTTCACACACTGTAACAGATTGTTACAAAAATATTAAACATAATGCGATAAAAAACTATTAATTTTTACACTGTGACATTGCGAAGTTTTATTTTTAATACGTTGTTTATTGTGATTTCAATGTATATGCTTTTAATGTACTAAAAAAATTAGACAATCAATAACTAAAGGGGAGTAGTTAAAAATACACTCAAAAAAACATAAAAAGTTACAACCTCCTACAGACAACCAAAATGTTGGTTGCTATTTTAAAATATTAAAAAAAAAATGTTAAGTCTTTGTTACGAAATATGGTAATTTAAAGCAAATAAATTTAAAGCATTAAGAGTAATATAAAATCGAATTGTACTAAATTGCAGATCTTATACATAATATATACTTAAAATCTTTTGCTTATATGCAAAGGAAATAAAGTTCACAAGACATGTATTTTTTATAGAAAATAAAATTTTAAATATATCTAAAACGAATTTTTTATACCAAGTTGTTCTAAAATACATTTCAAATAAGATTTATTTCATTTGCACTAGTTTTTTATACTAAAATTTTATGAATTTGAAAAAATTTAGTTCAAAATTTTTAGAACTAAAATTTTTGGTACCAAATTTTTAGTACTACATTTTTAGTACTAAAATTTTATTGCTTTAGTACTAAATATTTTACCACCAAATTTTAGTACAATTGTCTACTTGTTCAATTTCTATAGCAAAAATAAAAATATAAAAGTTTTTAATATAGTAATTAGTACTAAATTTTAACTTTTTTGTAACTATGTAAATAAAAGTAATAGGTAAAAGTAAAAAAAATATAAATCCGTTTTAAATAAGATTTATTTCATTTACATTAGTTTTTTTATACTTAAATTTTCTGAATTTAAAAAAACTTAGTTCTAAATTTTTAGTACTAAAATTATAGTACTAAATTTTTAAATTACTAAATTAATGAAAATACAAAATTTTAGTTAAATTGTCTACTTGTTCAATTTTTATAGCAAAACTAAAAATATAAAAAGTTAATTACGACGTTTTTAATACTTAATTGTTAGTACTAAATTTTAACTTTTTTGTAACTAAATAAAAGTAATTGGTAATAACTTTTTTTCGTAATAAAAGACGTTTCAAATAAGATTTATTTCATTTGCATTAGTTTTTTAGGCTTAAAATGTCTGAAATTGGAAAAAATTTTTTTTAAAAATTTTTAGTACTAAAATTTTATTGCTTTAGTCCTATATTTTTAGCACCCAATTTTAGCAAAAATGTCTACTTGTTCAATTTTTGTAGTAAAACTAAAAATATTAAAGTTGATTACGAAATTTTTAATACTTAATAGTTAGTACTAAATTTTAACTTTTTTATAGCTTAATAAAAGTAATTGGTAATAACTGTTTTTCGTAATAAAATACGATTCAAATAAGATTTATTTCATTTGCATTAGTTTTTTATGCCTAAAATGTCTGAAATTGAAAAAAGAAATTGTTGAAAAATTTTTGGTACCAAATTTTTAGTACTAAATTTTTAGTACTAAAATTTTATTGCTTTAGTACTACATTTTGTATAACCAAATTTTAGCAAACATGTGTACTTGTTCAATTTTTCTAGCAAAACTAAAAATATACAAGTTGATTACGAAGTTTTATTACTTAATAATTAGTACTAAATTATAACTTTTTCGTAACTAAATAAAAATAAATAGATAATAACTTGTTTTTTAGAAAAAAATACATTAAGGCTTGATTAAAGGCACAAAATTGTATTTGTGTTATTTTGTTTATAAAGTTTTTAGTACTCAATTACTTTTATACTAAACAGACAAAAAGATTTTAATATTATGTTTGCGGCATTTACTTTCTCTTCTTAATATAAATTTAATTTTTTTGTTGGTTTATAATTCTAGTGCTAAATTTTTTCAACAGATATTACGAACTTTATTTTATAAGTACATATACATATGTGCTTTTTTAAGTTTACAATATTCATCTAATTTCCTATTTAGAAAAATATATTTAGTTTAAAAAACTTTTTTTTAAATTTTGGTTTATAAACCTTAAACAAACACAAAAATTTTTTTTTTTGAGTATGATTGATAGCACTAATTTTTAGTACAACATTTTTTAGTACTAAATTTTTAGTACTAAATTTTTAGCACTCATAGTTTTTTGCCTGGTTTTCAAAAACCTGATTAGTAATAATTTTTATTGTGTATTTTTTTGTACTTAAGTACATAGTACTTAATTTTAGTACTCGTATTAGAAACATTATTTTACGAGTTTATATTTACTTTTAATTCTAAGATTTTTAATTATATATAGATTTATAATTATATATAAAGTATATACTTAATTTTAGTACAAATTGTTTAGTACTTTATTTTTAATGATGAATTTACAATGTTAAAACTTTTGTTGCTTTATAATATTTGCAATAAATTTTAAGGACATTATTTTAGTATAAATATTAAGAATTAAAGGCAGGTGTTTGGTGAAATAAAATTCTTAATGTTAGTACTAAAACGATTTACGTACTTAAAATTTAATGCATAAATTATAAACTCAAGTGATTAAATAAGTTAGCTAGCGTCTTGGTTAAAAATATAGCTATTTATTCCATGCTGCTAAATTTGTAGCAAACAATTATATTTTTAGTACATACTCAATTTTTAGTACAGATTGTTTTTTAATAATTCATAACGACTTATTTGTGTAGGACCTACTACAGTTTTTAGCCAACATCTCTTTACACTACTCTTTCTTAATCGTAACACTTTTCTAACCTTCAAAAATCTCTAAGTCATTTACATTCGCATCCAAATGTTGTTGTATTTAGGCTCCAGCTACAGCAAAAAAAAAAAAATTTTAAACTGTGTATTTTATTTTCTTTGAAATAAAATTTGCTCGACATGACAATAAAAAAAAATAAGAAAAAAATATACAAAAATTTAGAACAAGGCAAAATGTTATTCAAATGGCTCCGTACATTGGCATTAAAACACTTGTATACTTTGCAATGTGAATGTGTGCGTGTGTTTAGGTTTGAGTTTGCAAGTACAAATGTGTGGTGACATGGAAGGACATCCATTTCAGCTTTACAGCACCACACTTTTGTGTGTATGAATGTGAGAGAAAGTGTGTGAGTGTGGCAATCGCGTTTTAAAAGGACTAAGACACACTAACACTTGTTAAGGCATAAGAGTACGTAATCATTTGATGTGTGCTATCTTACACACACACACACACAGATATAAATGCATACTACATTTTTAATTTTTCCTTGAAAAGTTTTTGGACATTGGGTTATTTTTGATTTTCATAACCAGCTGGTGTCATTGGCATCTTTGCAGTTCATTTAACTTTATACAACTACAGGATACAAATATCAAACGGTTTTTAAAAATTTTCAGGTCCTTGAAGATGAAAAGCCTGTGAGTCCATTATTAAGATGATATTGCAATTTTTTTTTATTACACAAAACTTTTATTATTTTTATGCGGGGAAGGTTTTGGAGCTAATTTTAAGAAATTAAAAAAATACTGGTAAGAAATAATTACAAAGAAGCCGCTCCTGTCTGTTGTTTTTTTTTTAATTTGTCATTTAGGTCAGTGCAAAAATCCTGAATCAAAACAGGGCACTGAGACAGACAACTACTATATTTGGGCTCCTTTTTAGCGCTCTCTGCTACTTCATGATTCTCGGTCGTCGACTGAAAGTTACCGACCTCCTCCTTACCCGCCACTGCATATCTAGCGATAACCCAGAAAAAAATTATTGGGTTTTGTTAAGCAGTAAAAAAAAACTCATGTCTTTCAAAAGCGGTTCTCATAAGCGCATTCGAGAATGCTGTAATTGTAAGGCAATAATAAAAAACTGCAGCCTCTCTCGCTTACTTGGATGCAGGTATGTAAGCGAATAAGATTTTATAAAGCATTTGGCGATACAATTAGATCTACCAAGTGGGACATAGCAAATAAAAATGATGCCTCCGTAAAGCAGATTGCAAGGGAGAGTCTATTTCTCTCTCCCTTACAAAGCTACTTCCAAGTAAACGTAATTTTTTAGTATTTATTGATTTCGAACTGCTCTCACCAAGTCGATATAATCGTTTTCTTGAGTTTTTAAAATGGTCACTTCCAAGATAGAAACATATTTCCCTGTCTCCTAACCTTTGGAGTTTTATTCATGCTCATCTTTTTGCTGTAGCTTAAGTGGTTAGCACGTTGACTACTAAGCAATGGTCACGAGTTCAAATCTCAGCCGTGGCAACATCAATTTTTCTGATACAGCGCCCTCTTTCGCCGGTATTACCACATAGCACTAAATCGCCGGCGAAGTAAAATAATTATAAATTGGCTATCCTAGCTTCGAACTAATTCGCCTAAATAACACCAGAGGCGCTGCAATACTGTTCTAAAAATAATCATAACATGCAATTGCAGTGTTGCCAGAATCGAAGCTTTACTATCACTAACCATCTGTCTTATCTACTACTATCCCTTTCCAAAGGAAGTACCACAGTTTATGTAGGCATTAACTGCCTGAGTGGTACTTCTCTTTAAAAAAAAAAAAAAAAAAAAATAGTCTTTGGGGCCTTTTCACTCTAAGTCTATCGTTGCCTTGATAATGCGAGATCAAGATCAGCTCTGATTTTTCTTCACGGTAACAAATTGTAGTTTACAGGAGTTGCAGAGACTAAAATCTCTGATATTTTTTTTTTTTTTTTGAGTGGAATCGACCATTCGGTCAACACTTACCAGCTCTTTTTTACTAAAATAATCTTAGAAATTAGTCTCTATGCACTTTTGCGAGGCAGCATAGCCGATCTTGGTTTGATTCTTTTCAGTTCACAATTGAGTAAAAAGTTTACCTGCCCAGTCTGTATATAGTAACACTAGCTTTCGACGTCCTTAGGATTACTACTGGAAATTGCTTTTTAAAGAAACAATAACAACAACATAACTCGCTGACAGACCAAGCTCGTTACTAATCCATTTTCAGAGTCCTCTTTAACAGCTTATTATGGACTGCGTTTTAGTAACTTACGTCTATGCAGCTTCCTTCCTTTTCTTAAACATTCATACCCTTTTCTTCACCAGTTACCTCTAAGCTCTCCTCCTAGCAGTGCTAGGTTATTCATCTTGTTCGGTTTCCACTCTGTTCAAAATAGATTATTGCGGTTTATATCTTTTTTTTTCCTTTCTTTAATTAGAAGGACAAGTGAATCTGATACTGCCCTCGTGCTTCGAAGGATTCAATTCATCAAGGACATAAAGTTTATTGACTTTGCTCAAGATCTTTTCTCCGTAAAAGCTTTAGTTTTCTCGCAAAACACAAAATTCATATTCAAAAGCTTCTCTTTAAAAACTGTGCAAAAAAAGTTTTATTGAACAAAAGCACACTAATACGCACACAGATTTTTTCATAAAAAAATTAAAAACAAATTTAGGACATCAAACTGATTGTTATAAACAAATAAAATAAAAAGCTTTTAGCATCAAACGAATTTAGTTCATACTAAAAAACGCACGCGCTGCAACATGTTTGATGAAAAGCTTTTTTTGTGTAAAAACATCACAAGAATATTTAATATAATGAAAAGCTTTAATCTAGCGGAAGGGGGAGAAAGGTAAATTTTAATTGTTGAACAAGTTTGAGCAAGCAACTGGTTAAAAATGTTGTTTTCTAATACTGATTCTAACATGTTGCAAGCACATGCCAATTGCATAGCCACACAATTCGTTTTTTATTCCACATTCGTCAAGCGCCAACGAAACGTCAAGCGGTTTAAGCATAAGTTTTTTTTTGCAAATACTACTAGTAAACAAGAAAAAAAAAATTGAAAAATAAGCAGTTAAACACATAAAAGTGAATAAAAGGCGGCAAATTTTTAAATTTCAAAGAAGGGGTCATTAACTAAAGGGAGTCGAGAGTCAAACACTAATAAATAAATCTTTATTACCAAATAAAATTGAGAACTAATAAAACTTCAAGTGAAATCGACAACCATAACGACTACAGTGTTGTTAACTACTTATAAAAACTAAAAAGTACTAAACTACAAAAAGGACCAGAGGAAAATTTTTTGTTAAAAACAGACGGCCTTGAAACCTTTTTAAAGGTTCAACATAATAAAAAGCGGACTGTAAGCTGCTACAAATAAGCTAAACATTAAAACAAACTCACAAGGTTTAAAAGTACCAAATTAAAAAAGCGAAGGTACCTACCTACCAACCAAAAATACATATAAAGAAATTTTTCAAAAAAGAATTTTTTTAAAAAAATAATAAAGCTTCAAAAAAAGTAGCTTCCAAAATCGAAATTTGATGAAAGAGTACTAAGAAAAACAAAAGTACTTTTATTACAAATTAAACAGTTCACACAAAATAAAACTAAATAACATAAATTAAAAAAACATATGTACATTCACAAAAAGTCCTAGAAATTGAATAAAAATAATAAAACTGAAAAAAAAACAAAACAGAAAATTTAAAAAAGTTCCAAAAAGTACTATTTTGAAAAAGTACTATTTTGCAAAAACTACTATTTTGAAAAAAGTTCAATTTAGTTAAACAGTACTGTTTATAGAAAGAAAATTCATAAAACTTAAACTCAATTAAACACATAAACAATTTAAAATTAACAAATAAAAAGTAATAAAAAAGAGCAAAAACGAACCGAATTAAAAAGTATCAAAAGTACTATTTTTCACAAAAGAACTCTAATTGGGTGAAAGTTCTAAAGTAACTTAAAAAAAAAACTTCAGTAAATAAAACTCTGAAAAAAAGGGGAAGGAAAATACCTAAGATTCTAAATAGTACCATAAAATTAATTTTGATAAAAAAATGGCTTTGTGTTAAGAAATATTTCCAAAAAGGGGAAAAAAAACTTTAACTTATAGAAAATTACTGAAAAAGAACAATGGTTTACTGCAAAAGTACGAAATTTTAAAAATAGTACTTTTATAAAAACAAAACATTTGCACGAAATTAAATTGGAAATGAAATCTTAAAAATATTTCAAAAAACCTTTTAAACTTTTTAAATAAAAAAATATTAAAAAGGATAATTTTAAAGATACATGTTTGCAAAAAGTACTATTTAAAGACTAACGAAAAATCTAAAAAGAGTAATCCACACACAAATGTAAATAAAATATAATTCTTATAAGTCATTAAAGTAAAAAAGGAGCAACTCAAATAGTAAAGGAGCAACTCAAATAAGAATATTAAAAAAGTACCAGATATTTCTAAAAGTACTTTTAGAAACAAAAATAGTTCTAAAGTTACCAAGTTTACAAAAAAGGTAAATAAGTAAAACGAAACACTAAATTTATGTGTTTTTTTCATTAATAATGAAAAACAATACAAAAAGTACCATAATTTTAAACACGGAGTTCTGAAGAAAACACCATCACAATATTTAGAAAAAAATATTAAAGACTAAAAATCTTTTTTTTTAACTGAGCTGAACTGAACCTTTTATAGAAAGTGCCAAAAAATTTTTTTAATAAAAGTACCTAAAAAAATTAACTTATTATAGAAGTACTAAAAAAGAAGCACGTTAGGAAATAATATTTCAACTGCATAGAAAAATATTAACACAAATAAAATAAAATTTTAAAGTGCTTAAAATTACAAAAAGTACCAATTTTCAAAAAGTACCTTTTTTTAAAAAGGCTCTGAAACTTCAAAAAGCTTTACAAAAAAAACTTAAATCAATAAAATATAAAGCTATATAGAAAAACCACTGATTTGCAAAAAAGTACCATTAATTAAAAAAGTACTTTTTCGAAAGAAACACTACACTACAATTATATATAAACAAAAACGGAAAACTTTTGTTTGAAAAAGTTGCAAAAGTACTAAAGTTATTAAAAGTACTAAAATTATTAAAAAAAAAAAAATATTTACGAAATCGTAACAAAATTTTCAAAAAAGACTTTTTAACGAAAAATAATCAATTAGAATATTTAAGAAAAATCAACCAAAGGATCACATCTTTCGCAGAAGTAAAAAAGTACTTTTTAGAAAAAAGTACAAAAGTTGTTAAAAAAAGAAATCGATAAAACATAATTTCAAACACTTTGGTTTTTAAAAACCATTTATTTTAACTAGTTTCTTTTACAAGGAAGTTCCAAAAATAGTACCAAGCTGAATAAACGAAAATAATTATTAAAGTAAAAGGAATAAATAAATAAATGGAAGGAAGGAAGAAAACAGAATTATAATAAATAGATATGTTAAGAATATTGTTTAGCCGAAAAAGTAAAAAAATTTGAAAAAGTAATTTTTAAAAAAGTACTAAATTTAAAAAGGTACTTTTCACAAAAAAGTACTAAATTTAAAAAATTAATTTTCAATCACTAACATTTAAAGAAAATTAAAAAATCCATTATTAACCAATTAACAAACTAAAAGGTACTATTTGGAAAAGCAGCTGAAAACAAAAAATCTTTAAAGTTATGCTTTAAACTATTAAAACCCATAAAGAATAATTATTTACGAAAACTTAAGCTAAAAACCTCTGTCAACATACTTTTTCAAGAACCTGACAACAACGAATGTGGAGAGCCTTGTAGATCAACAGCAGAATGTTTCAGAATTAAAAAAATTTCTGTTAAAATCTAGAAAAGTGCATAATTTTCTAACTCTTTTAGAAACCTTACAACTGTTAACTCTTTTTTAAAATTAATTTTAAAGAAATTTGCAAAGCTTTTTATTAATTTCCTTTTTCGTGATAAAAATTTGAAATATAAAATTTTCTCAAATGTTGTGGTATTCATGAAAATGCATAAAGACTTGACAAAAAATAAAACCCGTAAAAAACCTGTTTTAGTCAAAAGAAAATATTGTATTTTGTGATAAAATTAGAAATAATTTATTGATAAAAAAATTTTATTTAAAATATAAAATACAAAAAATTAAATAAGCAAAAAAAATATATAAATTAAACCCCCTCAGTGCAAAAAAATAAACAACAAGGTGCCATATTTAAAGAAGTAAAAAGTACAAACTGCAAAACTTTCAATAAAAATAAAAAAAGCTCAAACATTTTAACACACCTAAACATCTCTGGCAAAAAGTTTAAATCCTTAGATTATTTAAAAAAAAATTAAATACTTTAACTACTAGAACTCGTATTGGTTTTTACTCACCGCACAAAAATTCCTTTAATAAGCTCTCAACAAAAACGACTAGTCAAAATGACGGTCGGCTCACGGGAAGATCTCTTTGCCAATGCAAAGCCCATAGATGATACAGAACGTTTGATAGGACGAGTTTTAGCGGGTGAGTACATCAATCAAACTAAGCCTAGAAGAAAGCAATTTTTTATATTGAAAATAAAATATTTAGAGCTAGTTTTTATTAAAAGTATTTTTACAAAGGCAGCTTTTTTAAAAAAGTACTTCTTATAAAAGTTAATTTTTATAAAACGTAACTTTTATAAAAGTACCTTTTTATGAAAAGTTAATTTTTAGAAATTTTATAAAAAGGAACTTTTGATAAAACGTATTTTATTTTAAAAAAGGAACTTTTTATAACAGGTACTTTTTATAAAAGGTACTTTTTATAAAAGGTATTTTTATAAAACGTACTTATTATATAAAGACCTTGATATAAAACGTACTTTTATAAAAAGGTAATTTTTATTAAAGGTACCTTTTATAAAAAGTTCCTTTTATAAAAATTACCTTTTTATAAAAGTACCTTTTTATGAAAAGGTAATTTTTAGAAAGTTACTTTTTATGAAATTTTTTTTATGTAAAGTACTTTTGATAAGTTACTTTTTTAAAAAGTTTTTTTTCTTTTTTTTAAGTTACTGTTTTAAAAAGGTACTTCATATAAAAGGTATTTAAAAAAAGGAAGATATTTTTAAATACTGTTTGTTTTCAAAAAAGTATGCATATTTCAAAAAATGTACTTTTTATAATAGGTACTTTTTAAAAGTGGTAAATTTTACAGAAGTAGTTTTTGTAAAATATAGTTTTGTGAGAAAGTACTTTCAACAAATTTATTTTACAGAAAACAAAAATTTTACAAAAAAAAAAAAATACAAATTTTTGGGCCACAGGTACATTTTATTTAAGATCTGGTAAACTTTACATTTCATTAAATTTTATAGAAGGATTTAATAAGTTGCTAAAGGTATTTTTTAAAGTTCTCCTTATAAAATGATTTTTTTTTTAAGATACTTATTATAAAGTTTATTTTTCATTAAAATTATATTTTATTAAAGGTATTTTTACAAGATGGTACTTTTTATAAAAGGTATTTATACTAAAAAGTATTTGAGCTAAAATGAACTCTTACAAAAGGTAATTTTTCTTTAGGGTTATTTTCGAAAAAAGTTACCTTGTACCGTTACTAAAAATCACTTATACTAAATGATACTATTGTAAAAGGTACATTTTCATTAAGATTATTTTCGTAAAATGTACATTCAAATGTACCTTTACGAAAAAGTGCTTAGAAGGTGTTGTTGCTTTAAGATTTTTTTTTCGTAAAAAGGTACCTTAAAAATGAACTCTTTATTACATGTTCTTTTTAAATTTATAGTAGTAATTTTTTGCAAAGGTACATTTTATAAAAAATACTTTTTAGAAAAGTAAGTTTTAGTAATAGATACTTTTTTGTACAGTTTTCGTAAACTATATTAAAACAAGTACCTTTGCTAGGTGTTTGTATTAAAATGTACTTGTATTAAAAATAACTCTTAAAAAAGGTGTTGTTGCTAGAATGAACCTGTACTAAAAAAAGAACTCTTCTAAAAGGTGTTGTTTCTTTAAGATTTTGTTTCGTTAAAAAGGTACCTAAAAACGTTTTATTTACAAAGAACATGTAACATTGTTTGTAAAAATAAAATTTTTATAAAAAGTATTTTTTTGTAAAGGTTCCGTTAATATAAAAAAATACTTTTTATAGATAAAAAATAGTACTTTTTTACAAATGGTACTTTTTACAAAACAAATTCCATATAAAATTACTTTATTTAAAGATCCTCTTAGTAAAAGATTCTTGCCATTAAAGCAACTTTTATAGAAAGTTACTTTTTGCAAATGGTCCTTTTTAAGAAAGATTTTTTTTGTAAATTCTATTTTTATAATAGATACTTTTTACAAAATTTAGTTTTTATGAAAGCTATTGTTTTATTAAAGGTAATTTCTATGAAAAGTAACGGCACTTTTATAAATAGTACTTTTTAAAAAATTGTACTTTTTATAAATAGTACTTTTTAGAAAAGAAATTCCATACAAAAAAATAACATTTTTAAGGATCCTCTTAGTAAAACATTGCTTCCATTAAATCTACTTTTTTTAATAAAAGTTCCTCTTTTGCAAATGGTCCTTTTTTAAAAAGATCATTTTTGTAAAAGCAATTTTTTATTGAAGATGAATCAAAAATCATATAAAAATCAAACAAATCAACTTGTGTGTTTTGAATCGAGTCATCATTTCGCTTTCATTTGCATATTAATAAAATATCGAAAAATACATGATTTTAATTGGTTGAGTTTTTTTTTCACATTTTATCTACAGAAATTCCAACGACTTTGGCTTTTACTCTTTGGCTGTCATTTTTGCAAAACTTTTTATCTATAGATTTTTCTAGATTTTTTTTTAAGTGTGTGCAGTAATGAAATAGAACAAATTTAAATGTGTGTTTGTGTGTGTGTAGCAAAATGTGTAGTGCTCACGTCTGTGCAAAAATATTAGAAAGAGCATTTGAACAAATAGATACGCGTTCATTGAACTTTTTGCCAACTTAACCCAATTTTGCTTTATATTTTTATTGTTGGATTTTTTTTTTTTGGTTTTTGTTATTTACTTAGTTGATATTTGCTTACTATCACTTTCAGTTAAACGAATTATAATTTTATTACTTTCTATGGCAAGATAAGCGAAATATTGTGAAATATATATATTTTATAATTTTTTGTTTTGGCTGATCAAAATAGAAATTTGGAAATTTTATTTTATTAAAATGAGGTTTGATATAATTGTAAAACTAAAAAAATTAAATATGGAATGACATGTGTTGTTTTTTTAGGTTAAATGAAACGTGAAGAAGAAAAACAAATTATTATTTCAAAACACCTTTTTGCCTAAAATAACCCTGTAGTTAAATTAAAAATTTGGCCAATAATTCTAAGGCTTGTTCAAATTTAAAAGCTTTTCAAAAAAGCATTTATTCCCATATTTATAAAAAATTAAATATATTTGAAATATAATTTAGAACAAATTTTTCAAATAAAAGTTGTTCTAAAAGACATTTCAAATAAGTTTTATTTTTAACCGATTCTTGCAAAAAAAAAAAACCGACTTCAAAACAGATAAAAAAGTAATCTGTAAGAATTTTATTTAAACCAAATAAAAGATGCCATATATATTAAATTACATGAACTATTGGGACACCCTTTAATTTGTAAATCCAAATAATTATACTTGTTATTATACCAGAGAAAGTAGTGGACATTCTCCCTATTTTTATGTGTTGCTCTTTAACGGTTCAAAAAATAAGGCCATATAGATTAAATTACATCATTTATGGGGACACCCTTTAATTTCTAAATTGTATAAATTGCATACTTGCTATAGTGGACTTTGCAATACAGGTTCCTTGTATATTTCAGCTGTCTGTCTGTAACAGTACAAAAGTTTGGCCACATACATAGAATTACATTAACTAATGGGACACCCTTTTATTTCCAAATTCAAATTTTATACTTTTTGTTATAGCGGACTTAGGTTCTTTGTAAATTTCAACGGTCTGTGTACAGCTGTTTAAAAGTATGACCATATACATCAAATTAAATGAACTATTGGAGCACCCTTTAATTTTTAATATTTACACTTTTTGTTATAACGTTATATATAGTAATCGATATTCCGTCAAATTTTCAAGGTTTTAACTATAACAATTCGAAAGATAGGGGCATATAGTTCAAATTAACTATGGGGACACCCTATGGTGACACCCTTCAAATCTAAAATTTTTTTTTTATTACTTTCTGTTGTTGGCAGCTATAGTGACACGCAATTTTTTAAAATTTAAAATTGATAAAAAAACATGTATATTGTATGGGGACACCCTTTAATTTTTAAAATAATGAACTGTTTTTAAAGCGGAACCAATCTGTAAGCATAACCTTTTAAATAAAAAAATAAAAAACGGTTCCAAAATTGCTGAGTTCTGCGGGCACAAACATAAAAAAGCAACATTCAGACGAATTGATAACCTCCTTCTTTTTTGAAGTCGATTAAAAAAACAGTTCCTTTTCGGCATCACATTCACTTGTATTTTCAACAAAAAAAAAAAAAAAAAATAGGTGCAAAAATAAATGTTACAAATACAATTTTTAAACAAATACTCTCCTCTACACGCAAAAGTTCAATGACCGCAAAAATCCCTGGCCTACTTAGTGCGCAAATAAGTTATATAAAAAATAGCAACAACAACTACATAATCGAGAAGTTAATATAGTACTCCTCTCCTTCTTCCATTCAACAAAACAGTAACAAATTTTCATTTAGGCTTCTTGTCATACAATTAAACCAACACAGAAACACCTATTAGTTCGTTTAATAAACGATCGTCGGGAGCAAAAGGGAGGGAACATTTATTGCAAAATAGAAAAATAATAAAAAATATGTTTTCTTTTTGTTTAATTTTTTATATTGATGAAAAATTGTGTGCTTGTAATAATCCAATATCAAGGCGAATTGAGTATAACAGTTAAGGAAGTTAAGGCTAATTTACATATATAAAGTAAAGCTAGGAGAACAGCTGTTTTGAAAATTTCACTAATGGAATTCAGCAACATTGGATCCAAAAAACCGCCTACGCCTACCTATATATTTTACGTTGTGTTTTTTTTGGTAAATAAATATTAGACCACGATCAATAACCATCAGGGAGGGACGATTTTTAATTGTTTTTAAAAAAATTTATACAAAAAATTATCCAAAAAATTTTTACTACAAATTTTCCAAAAAAAAATTTCGAATAATTTTAGCCAAAAATTAAAAAAAAAAATATAAAAAAAATATTTCTACAAAAAATTAAAAAAAACATATAAAAACATTTTTAGTAAAAATTTTTAAAATAGATTTTTTAAGTAATTTCCAAAATTTAAAAAAAAAAATTAAAAAAAGTGTACAAAAAATATAAAAATAATTCAAAATATTTTCTATAAAATTTTTAATAAAATTTTTACAAAGATTCTATATAAAATATTTCAAAATTTTGAATAAAATTTTTACAAAAATATTTTATAGAAATTTTTTTCAAAAAATTAAAAAAAAAGTTTTCCAAAACTTTTTCTATAAATTTTTTGCAAAAAATTTTCTATAATATTTAAAAAAAATGTTTACGAAATATTGCTGATTAGTGGAAAAAAGCGCAGTTATATTTTTAATGCGTTTGTCTCTTAAATTAAATTATTTTATTACCTATGTCTGTAAGAAACACTATGGTGAAGGGTATGGAAAATTCGGCACGGCCGAATTTGCGCTCTTACTTATTTTTTGTGATTAGTCAAGTCGACAATAGCCATTTTCAGGACGATGAGTTTGGCATCTGTTTTTACCTAGAACAACACCTGCATACATACATATAACGTACCCTAAATAAAAAAGGGTCACAACTCAAAATTTTTCAAAACTGGCTTGTTCCCATAAATTTATTCAGAGTACATATCTCTGCTACTACTGCAAAAATTTCTTTCACATCACTATCTTCTTTAACTGGAAACATATAGTTATGTCTATTTTTAACCGACTTCAAAAAAAGAAGGAGGTTATCAATTCGTCTGAATGTTGCTTTTTTTATGTTTGTGCCCGCAGAACTCAGTCATTTCTGAACCGATTTTAAAAATTTTTTCTTTATTAGAAAGGAAATGCTTACAGATTGGTCCCATTTTAAAAGAAGTTCAGAATTTTGAAAATTAAAGGGTGTCCCCATACAACATACGTTTTATTACGTGTATTATGAACCGTAAAGGGCACCCTTATAAAATTTTAAAAAACTGTATATCACTATAGCTGCCAATAACAGAAATTAATAAAAAAATAAACCTAAAAATTAAAGGGTATCCCCATATGTGACGTCAATTTAAATATATGAACCATTTAAACCATTGTAGACAATCACTTGAAAATTGGACAGAATGTCCAATATTTATAATCAGAAATTAAATATTTATAATTAGAAGTTAAAGGGTGTCCCAATAGTTGATGTAATTTGATGTATACTGCCAAACTTTTGAACCGTTACAGAGAGACGGTTGAAATTTACAAAGAACCTGTATATCTAAGTCCTTTATAACATCAAGTATATAATTTTTGGAAACTAAAGGGTGTCCCCATAATTGATATAATTTAACCTATCTAGCCCTATCTTTTGAACCGTTATAGACAAACACTTGAAAATTAGACAGAATCTCCACTACTATGTCCCGTATAATAACATTTATAAATATTTAAAATTTTAAAGGGTGTCTCAATAGTTGATGTAAATTGATGCAAAACTTTTCAACCGTTTTAGACAGACATTTGATATTAACAAAGAATCTGTCCTTTAAAATAAGTGTTTAATTTAAAATTGTACATTAAAGGGTGTCCCCTAGGAGGATATAGTTTAAGCTATATGGCCATATCTTTGGAACCTTTACTTTTTATTACTGTGTCAGTAATAATAACTGTAAACAAATAAAGGGTGTCCTCATATCTGACGTAATTTGTCGTTATGAATAGATATTTGAATGTACAGAACGTATATTACTTGTCCGTTAGAGCAAAAAGTATAAAAGTATTTGATTTGCGTACTATTTCTTACAGATTACTTCCTTTTAAATTTTTAGTTTAGAATTGATGCACATATATTTGTTTTGTAGTCGGTTTTTTTTGCAAGAATTATTATGTTATTGTGTTGCTTTTGCACATAAACAGTTTTGTGCCTCTCCTGAAAATTTTAGTATTTTAAGTTGTGACCCTTTTGTATTTAGGGTGCGATATGATTGTGCAGTGGTTGTGTTGGAGATCCTTGCTAAGCATTTGTCATTTACTCTTTTTTTCCTCTAGAGGAGGTGCTGGAGAAAAAGTCAGTGTGCTTTCATTTTGGATAGATGTGTCTGGAGGTGCGTGCGTTGAGCCTCTAAATTTAAAACTTAAACTCGGACCAGGTTTAATTTCTTTCGGGTTTAATTTTTTTTTTTTTTTTATTTTCCTGGTCTGTTTATGACATTTAGAGTGAATGTTAACTTTCCTAATAATGTCCAATGCGGCTTGCTCGATACTACGCATCCTTCTGATTTAAGTTTTAATGATAGATTTGTCTAAATTTATGCAATAGTCTAGACCATGTTAACTTAGGTTGCATGAGTCGTTTGCTGCTTTAGAAAATCTCACAAGAAATTAGCTAGCGATTTTAAATCGAACGAGCTTCTTTATGGAGTTCGCTGTATGGTAAATAGCACGCTCCTACTGGAAACTATATGTTGTCCATATTCTTATTGATTAATATGGACCACAAAAGAATAAGGTTGTCATTGATTCAAAAACAGACAACTCTGTATGACGGAATAAAAAAATATATTGTTACTTTTAAATTAATTATATAAGTATGATCGCTAATATCCGAATACGGATCGGCAAATAAAGAAGAAAAAAGAAGGCATTTGGACCACGGGCAGCACATAATAAATAATTCTTGCAAAAAAAACCGACTTCAAAACAGATAGAATTCTAAACTAAAAATGTAAGAAGTAATCTGTAAGAATTAGATTTGAATCAAATAAAAGATGCGCCAAACTTAGAGGGAAAAATGAAGACTATTTGAATGTCAAGCCTCTCCCCTTTTCATCAGCATCCGTCTTTTATAGGGACACCATTCAAGCCTCTGTCTACGGTTTCACAGATAGGGGCACACAGATCAAATAACATCACATATTCGGACACCCTTTAATTTACAATGTTAAATTAAAGACCTGTTGTTATACGGGACTTGGCCACAAAGATTCTTTGTAAATTTCAACTATCTGTCTATAACGGTTAAAAAGTTTAAGCATATATATCAAACTACATGAACTATTGGGACACCCTTTACATTATAATTCCAAATATTTATACTTGTTATCATACCAGAGATAGTAGTGGACAGTCTGCCTAATTTTCAACGGTTCAAAAGATCAAATTACATAATTTATGGGGACACCCTTTAATTTCTAAATTCAAATTGTATACTTGCTATAGTGGACTTTGCAATACAGGTTCCTTGTAAATTTCAGTTGTCTATCTCTAACAGTTCAAAAGTTTGGCCACACACATAGAATTACATTAACTATTGGGACACCCTTTTAGTTCCAAATTCAAATCTTATACTTTTTGTTATAGATGACTTAGCACTACAGGTTCTTGGTAAATTTCAGCGGTATGTGTACAACTGTTCAAAAGTATGGCCATATACATCAAATTAAATGAACTATTGGAGCACCCTTTAATTTAAAATTTTGAATATTTTTACATTTTATTATAACGGTCATAGTAATCGAGATTCTGTCAAATTTTCAAGGTTTTGTCTATAACGGTTCAAAAGATAGACCCAAATAGGTCAAATTATGTCACCTATGGGGACACCCTTTAAATTTTAAACTTATTTTTTTATTCATTTCTGCTGTTGAGAGCTATAGCGACACGCAATTTTAATTTGGTGCCCTTTACGGTTCTTAAAAAACGGTCACGTAAAAAACATGTATATTGTATGGGGACACCCTTTAATTTTTAATATAATGAACTGTTTTTAAAATGGGACCAACCTAAGAGCATAACCTTTCAAATAAAGGAAAAAAATTTAAAGTCGGTTCAGAAATGACTGAGTTCTGCGGTTACATACATAAAAAAAGCAACATTCAGACGAATAGATAACCTCCTTCTTTTTTGAAGTCGGTTAAAAAAATGGAGATGGTGTGATGACCTTAGCCTAAAGCAAATGTTAGCATTTACGATAGGCTCTGTGATGAGGGAGAATTTCATCCTGTACTCGTATCAATCGTCAGTCTGAAATCACTACAGTCGAGAGTAAAAGGCTAGTGACAGCATCAGCCTCAATAAAGAAAGTAAGGTATTCGTAAAATTTTTTGCCGACCACTAGAAATCATTGAGGAACGAAGCGTGTCGAAAAGGGAACTAGGAAGTTAGTGGTCTACTTCGGTATCCCCCCCCCCCTTCCCACCAAAACAAAAAAACAAACTAAAAGTACAAACAAATCGTATGCCAAAAATCCCCGCTGAAGGCCATGATTTACTATCATTCACAGTCGTTTGATCTGTCTAGAATGGCATGTGTGCTCACAAATTTGTAGTTTAAATAGGACTTTAATATGTGTGAAAGACTATTTGACAAGTCTGTAAGATTTGAAAATCAATGGAAAAACTCAAGGCACAACTACCAGTTAGCCTGGCTACGGATGAAAATATTAAGGGGAAAGTTTTAAATTTTTTTATATGGATTTTAACAGTTAAACTTACAATTTTCCCCTTAAATGGTCGATCAAATGTCAAACTCCATATAAAAAACTTTAATTTTTCCCTTAGTATTTCCCCTCCGTAGTGAGGCTAGCTGATAAATTTGCCTTGGGAAAACTTCATAAAATATTTTTCTTCGTGCGATCAGAGTTCCAAAATCTCTTTTTCCAGCGATTTTATAATTGACTCATAAGATTGTTTAGAATAGTTGATTGTGGCCTTTAATAATATAAAGAAAAATTATGCATTTAATTAATATAAGACATTAAAAAATATTATGTTTATTAACAATAAATATAATGTCAAATTAACAATAACAATAAAAACATTTATTTGTTTTTATATATGTAGGTATGTATGTACGTCAAGATATTTTTTTTAATTATAGTAAAAATTAGCCAAATATTGTTTTGATTAAACAACTGTACAAATATTAATCTAATAAAAACTGTTATTAGTGATAACGTAAATAATTTACTGTTTTTTTACACTCATACTCAAACTACTACTACTATATAGAAGTACATATATATTTTCATCTTTGCCTCGTACTCTCTGGCATACTTCCTTACACTCTCTCCCCTTTTTTTATTATTTCATCGCAATTTGATTAAATAACACCACCCTCTTACACCCACAGTTCCTTTTCACTTGCTCTATATCTCTTACTTTCTCTATATGTATATACATACGAATATCCTGCAAAAAAAGACTCACTTTTACACGCAAACACTCCTAAATAAAAAAAATATTGAATATATAGAGAGAGGAAAAAACTTCAATGGCTTTGGCCTTGGAATTGCTTTTAACACTACGAATCGTTCATTGACCCAATCAGTCGTATAAAAAAACTTTTATAAACATGAACTCACACTAAGAGAAAATTTAACTTACACATCCACATACTGTTATCTAAAGTGACTACCCCTACTGCAAAAATAAATGTACCCAATTACCCAGCAAACACAAAATCAGAGGAATGAAATAAAATTTAAACTCATACATATGTTCAGTTAAGGAAAAACGCATTCGTCATATTGTTTGTTTTTAATTTAATATCATATGTTAGTGTACAATCATTCTAAAACAGACACAAGTAATATTCATTAAAAAAAAAAACATTTGAAAAACAGTATTTTCAAATTTGATAAGAAAAGTTTTTATAAAGTCTTTCTCAAACCATACTGGCCCAATTTATGGCCTTTTTCCATCACTCTCCAACGATTTTTTTAAAGACAACATTAGCTGCGAAGCTCCTGATTTGTCTACAGAAAACTCCCAGAGTCTTTGGCAGGTATTGAAGCCGCAAATCCCAGACTAGCGCGCTGCGATTTAGTCTATGGGGGTACGTAGGAAGACTATGAAGACTTATATGGAGTCACATAGACCTCCTATGAAGGCTTATAGACCACTTATTAAGGCCTCCAATGAACGCTTATTGGCCTCTTATGAAGGTACATAGGCTTTCTAAAGAGACATATACATAGGTCTCCTAAAGAGGCACTTAGACCTCATATGGAGACACATGCTTCTTATGGAAACACTTAGGCCTTCTATAGAGGCACTTTGGCATCCTATTGAGGCACTTAGGCATCCTATTGAGGCACTTAGGCCTCCTATAGAGGCACTTAGGCTTCCTATGGAGGCACTTAGGCATCCTATAGAGGCTCTTAGGCCTCCTATAGAGGCACTTAGGCTACCTATAGAGGCATTTAGGCTACCTATAGAGGCATTTAGGCCTCCTATAGAGGCACTTAGGCCTCCTATAGAGGCACTTAGGCCTCCTATAGAGGCACTTAGGCCTCCTATAGAGGCACTTAGGCCTCCTATAGAGGCACTTAGGCCTCCTATAGAGACACTTAGGCCTCCTATAGAGGCACTTAGGCCTCCTATAGAGGCACTTAGGCCTCCTATAGAGGCACTTAGGCCTCCTATAGAGGCACTCAGGCCTCCTATAGAGGCACTTAGGCCTCCTATAGAGGAACTTAGGCCTCCTATAGAGGCACTTAGGCCTCCTATATAGGCACTTAGGCCTCCTATAGAGTCACTTAGGCCTCCTATAGAGGCATTTAGCCCTCCCATAGAAGCACTTAGGTCTCCTAGAGAGCCACTTATGATAGGTTCTTGCATTTTTTTCGAGATCTAACGATAATGTTTGCTGGGTACTTGTATGACTCTTAACAACATTCGAATGTCATTTAAAGTTGCTAGTTGGTGGTATGCGACAACAACAAACCAATATTCTTACAAAAAAACAGCAGAATTATAATTAATCTGTGAATGTATATGTAAATTTTTATTGATAACGTATGTGACCTAATAAGAAAAAACTATACGCGCACACAGTAGCTGACAAAATGTCTACACAGAGGAAACTGATTATTCGTCACAAGCGTATTCTTAGTTTGACCAAAGTTTGTTCCCATCATTAAGACGTCGTAATCAGTAGTCTTTGTACCACCTTTAGGGTTCTCCGGTTGTATCTGTGGACGAAATGAGTTGGAGTTCCGAAACTGTCACTCTAAAACCTCTTTCCTTATACTCTAACTTTCAGTTTTGCCAACTGAAACTTGTAAAGGCTCTTCGTTTTAGTATCTGACTTCCCTGCATCTTCTTGAGTAAAAAGAATCCATTCTACTTATATTGCTTTCATACACTGTTTGGTAGTGCGCTAGTCTATTAGTATGGGGGTTGCCGGTTCGATTTTGGCAGCTTCGGTGAAAGTGGTGTGTTTTCAAAAAAAAAAAAAAAAAATCAACTGGAGTTACCACAGATATGGACATCTTTTTCCCATTGCGAGGCTTTATTATTCGCCTTTTTCAGTTCGTTTTGGTCTTTAAGGAAGTATAAACGAAAGTCTACTTAGCAGAGTTTGCATTCTACGCTTAGCGGCTTCTGAGCTACCAATTTTCGACTATTCGCAGTTCAACTGGTAGTAAATTTTGTTACGAAGTTTGAACGGTGACTTAAATATGGTACCACGGATGGTGGCAAAAACCCCTGGACAATGGTAAGGGTCTTGGGGAGGCTACGGGTACCGGTGCGAGGGTGCGTTGATAGACGCAGTTTATCCACCCTGTGTTAGGTGCCCCTTGAGCTTGGGCCATCGTATCAGGTACCCGCGTTAATCTCCGACACATACGAGTACTACTGCTTGGCTTAGGATAAAGTTTTAAATCTCAACTTCACTTCCCCGGACTAATTTAGCCAGCGTCGTCCTCACCAGAAATTAATTTCTGTTCGCCACAGTATGGAGGTATAACTTCTAAATTTTATTGATTTTAGTTAAAAGGATTTTTTTTGGTTTTATTTGAAAAAAAAAATACTGTAACAATGATTAATTAAAAAAATAAAAATAAATAATTTCGTTTCATACCAATTTGAACATTTTCGCTACGACTGTACTGTTAATTTATTTGCGCCACTGTGAAACAGGCTATTGAACGACCTTGTACTGGCTTTATGTCTTACAACCTGACTAGAATATATTGTTCACTATCGTAAATAATACTCTGGATTATTGATACTTTGTTAAAATGTTAGGACAGCAACAACAATAATAATTCAATTTTAAGCCACTTTATATATGCAACGAATTTGCATATAAAAACAAACACAATAATAACTAAATTTACTACTATAGTAAATAAACAAATATATAAATGAATACATTCTCTTCATCTCTCACTTCTGTCATATCGATGCATTTATGTAAACCAGAGTTGGTAAAGTTGGTACAATTGTATTATTTTTGATTTACTCGCACCCGCCTGTAAACTACTGTGGTAAACCAATTAATTACTCATTTGGTACCATTTAATATTTCACACATTTATATTTATCACAGGTCGGAAGGGTATATATAACCTTGTCTTTCCGTGTGTAATTTCTATTCATTTCCGACCCCATAAAGTATATATATATTCTGGATCCTTATACATAGAGCAATTGATTGAGTAATGCCCGTCTGTGTTCGAACCATGCCGCACCCTACATTTTTTCACCTTGTTTTTTCGATTGTAATGATTCTCTTTTGCATTTTTTTTTTAATAAATATTAGACCGCGTCCAGTAGATCACATGGAGTGAACCCCCTCGTTTGTTTATTTTTAGGTTGGTAGAGGTTTTCTGCTTTGATTTGTATTAAAGGCCTTTATAGAAAGCAATACACATAGAGGTAGCCGATAGACCACAGCGTTTCCACTAGGAAGCAGGAGCAGTCAATAGGGGGGTCAAATTGAATCTCCAAAGAGATTTAGTCTGACCATTGTAAAGTATTGCATTGCAGGAAGGTCCCAAGTTTTACAAAAATTTTTCTTTAAAATTTTTATTAAAAATTGTCTGTAAAATTCTTACAAAAATTTTCATAAATTTTTTTCGATAAAATTTTAGAAAAAATTTTCGATAAAATTTTGAGAAAAAATTTTCAATAAAATATTTAGAAAAAAAAAATTAGTATGAAATTTTTAGAAAAAATTTTTGATAAAATTTTTACATAACATTTTCTCTATAATTATTACAAAAAAATTTCGATAAAATATTAACAACAAATTTTCGATAAAATTTTTACAAAAAAATTGCATAAATTTATTGCATAAAAGTTTTATTACAAAAAAATCAATAATATTTTTAGAAAAAAATATTGATAAAATTTTCAATAAAATTATTACAAAAAAAAATTATAAAATTTTTACAAAAAATTGTCTATAAAGTTTTTACAAAAAAATTTCAATAAAATTTTGACAAAACATTTTCAATAAAATTTCTACAAGAAAATTGTATAAATTAAAATTATATAAAATTGTATAAATTTGTAATAATGAAGTTAAAAGTCATAAAAGTAAAAACCGTGAAATTGGAAAACATAATTTCTGTAAAATTTTTACACAAAAATTTCACAAAATTTTGTTTGAGAAAATTTTTAGAAAAAAATTTTGATAAAATATCTAGGAAAAAATTTTTATATAATTTTTACAAAACATTTTCTATAAAATTTTACAAAAAAATGTTGATAAAATTATTACACAAAAAAACGATAAAATTTTAACAAAAACTTTCGATAAAAATTTACAAAAAAAAATTCTATAAGGTTTAAACAAAAAAAAATTAAATTTTTACAACAAATTTTCTATAAAATTTTTACAACAAATTTTCGATAAAATTTTTACAAAAAATTTTCGATAAAATTTTTACAAAATGTATAGCTTTATACTTGTAATAATGAAGTTTAAAGTCATAAAAAGTTAAAACCGTGAAATTGGAAATCTGTAAAATTTTTACCAAAAATTTCACAAAATTTTTTTTGAGAAAATTTTTAGAAAAAAATTTTTGAGAAAATATCTAGAAAAAAATTGTTGTATAATTTTACAAAAAAATATCGATAAAATTATTACACAAAAAAAAACGATAAAATTTAAAAAAAAATTTTCGATAAAAATATACAAAAAAAAAATTCTATAAGGTTTAAAAAAAAATAATAAAATTTTTAAAACAAATTTGCGATAAAATATCTACAAAAAATTTTCGATAAAATATCTACAAAAAATTTTCGATAAAATTTTTACAAAAAATTTTCGATAAAATTTTTACAAAAATTTTCGATAAATTTTTACAAAAATTTTCGATAAATTTTTACGAAAAAAATTGTATAGCTTTATATTTGTAATAATAAAAATGAATGAAGAAAGTCATAAAAGTAATAATTGTGAAATTGGGAAACATAATTTCTTTAAATTTTTTACAAAATATTTCACAAAATTATTTAAAAAATTTTTAGAAAAAATTTTCATTAGAATATTTAGGAAAAAATTGTTGATAAAATGTAAAACATTTTCTATAAAATTTTGCAAAAAAAAATTCGATTAAAGTATTAAAAAAAAAATCGATAAAATTTTAACAAAAAATTTTCGATAAAAATTTTACAAAAAAAAATTCTATAAAATTTTTCCAAAAAAAAAAATATAAAATTTTTACAAAAAATGTTCGATAAAATTTTTACAAAAATTTTCAATGTAATTTTTAGAAAAAAAAATTGTATAAATTTTTATTTGTACTAATGAAGTTAAAAGTCATAAAAGTAAAAGTCGTGAAATTGGGAAAGAAATTTCTGTAAAATTTTTATAAAAAATTTAACAAAATTTTTTTGATAAAATTTTTAAAAAGAAAAATTTCGATAAAATTTTTACAAAAAATTTCCATTTTCTAATTATAAAATTTTAAAAAAAATTTTCGATTAAATTTTTACAAAACATTTTCGAAAAAATTTTCGATAAAATTTTTACAAACAATTTGCGATAAAACTTTTACAACATTTTCAATAAAATTTTAACAAAAAAAATTTTTCTATATCTTTATATTATGTTTGTAGTAATGAAAATCATAAAAGTAAAAGCCGGATGTATATTATTGTGAAATTGGGAAACATAACAGAGTAAGGGAATATGGTGAAGGGTATATAAGACTCTTACTTGTTTAAGATTACTTTTAAAGCAGGCTTAGTGCAATTTAAGAAACCGCTTGGTACAATTTGAAAATTTAATTTTCCATCCCTGATACATATTTCTCACGCTACCAGATCATAAGCGTACAACAAATATATGCCTTATTTTAATGTTTAATAATTAATAATTATTTATTATTAAAAGTAGAAACCCAGTAAATGTGAGTGCATGAGTGAGTGAGAAAGAGAGAGATAGAGATAGAGAATGCAATTATTAACCTGCAACCAAAGAGATAAATATTTGTTTTGGTTCTTTTCACATGATTATTGAAATGCAAATTATTACACATAAGATGAACAAGCGTATGGACATTTAAAACATACAAATACATGCACACATACATATACCTGACTAACACACATTAAGAACGTATTTCTATTGCTGGTTTTTTTTTCTGATATGATTTGCTTAACCCTGAAATATGCAATGAAGTTTAATAACATTGTGTGGTTTGTTTTAAGCTTTATAACTGTTGTTATTTTATTTGAAGTTTATTAACAAAATTTGGCCAGTGTTGACAACTAAAAGCTGCATTTGTGGTTTTTATTATTGTATCATGTATTTCAAGGTGATGAGAGTGCAGTGTTCGTTGTTAAACAAAAAACAATTAAACTTGTTTAAATAAACATTTGAAACAAACATGACCGTAAGCAGATTATGCAATAAATAAAAAGAATTGGATAAATGAAAATTAGAGTCTTGTAAAGTAAAAGGGTGTGAAGATAATTTCGTCAGTTAAATACGTCCCACACCTCTGTTAACTGCGTTCTACAAACTGTAACAAAAAATTTTTACAAATTGAATCTTAAAACTAGTAGATTCCAGCAGTATAATTTCTACGTCCAGGTTGTGGCCAGTTTTCATGTCTTCTCTAAATACCCATTGGATCCACTTAAAAATTTCATATTTTTTCATATTTTTTTTTCAAAAAATCCAAATTTTAAAATATATATATCTCCGATACTGGCCACAATCTGGACGTAGAAATCATACTGCTGGAATCTACTAGTCTTAGGCTAATTTCAATATTCCGGTGACCCGATTCATGTCTTCTCTAAATACCCATTGGATCCACTTAAAAATTTCATTTTTTTTTTCGAAAAATCTAAATTTTAAAATATATATATCTCCGATACTGGGCACAATCTGGACGTAGAAATTATACTGCTGGAATCTACTAGTCTTAGGCTAATTTCAATATTCCGATGACCCGATTCATGTCTTCTCTAAATACCCATTGGATCCACTTAAAAATTTCATATTTTTTTTCGAAAAATCAAAATTTTAAAATATATATATCTCCGATACTGGGCACAATCTGGACTTAGAAATTATACTGCTGGAATCTACGCTTCAATTTGTAAAAATTTTTTGTTACAGTTTGTGGAACGCAGTTAACAGAGGTGTGGGACGTATTTAACTGACGAATTTATCTCACAACCCTTGTAAAGTAAATAAATTTAATTTACATACAATGAAATTTATAATCAAGGTTAAGTTCGTTTTTATTCTCTCTAAGAAAGAATTAATTAAATTACAAATTAGGTGATAATATTAAAGAAAAATTGGGAAAATTTAATCTTTAGACGCGTCCGTCATCAGCACTCTTGTATCTAATGTATCTAATCTACTTAAGGTAGTGTTTAGTTATAAGCATCATCTATTTAACCAACCAAACCCAGACATTTCAACAAGATAATGGCCACAAGCACTGCTCACGTAGTGTCAAAAACTAGATTGCTTGGAATAAAATGAAGACCAGCACAAAGTCGTGAATTAAATCCTATAGAATCCTAAATAAAATGATGCAGGTGGAATGGGGGCAACTAAGTCCAGCCCAATGAGCTGAACTGTTCCAAACTATTAAACAACGTTGTGCTAATGTGATAGGGAATAGGGGGGCTTTTCAACTTCGTATTATACTAATATAAGATAAAATTACTAAAAAAAAATTCTATATTCATGTGATATCTATCTTTTTTTCAGATGACTTAATTATATGAGCACAAAATATGCAAATAAAAAAGAAAAAAATACAATATTTTGTATAAAGTTTATTCTAAAAGAAAAATAAGTTGCTAGTTTTGAAATAATTTAAAATTTAGTTAATATTGTGTAAAAGTTCTTTTGAAATCGTGAAAAATTATAAACAAACATTATAAACAATCTTTGGTACAACCATGTGAGTGACTTAATTACACAGTGCAACACGGAAAAAAATAACCATATACGGACACCACTACGTGATAAAAGACCAAAAAAAAAAGACCCCTGTCTCCCAGTTTTGCCTAAAGTCCTCCAGGTTTGATTCCTTCCTAGGAATGATTCTTAACACCGTTAAAAAATTTTTGGGAAATTTTTCACTTTTGCGGCTACCTAAGCGCTACCTAAACGGTGTTAAGAATCATTCCTAGGAAGTTCATATGTTCTAGAAAGTTGTTTATTGAGATCTTAGGTTCATTTTTGTAGTTGATTGTTTCCTTGAATTTTGAACGGTTTGGACCTGAACAGGGGAAAAAAGGTAAAAAAATTGAATTTTTTAAAGTTTTTTGCGATTTTGACCTTGAAGATGAAGTTTTTTTGATTTTATATGTTAACAATTTTTGTTCTTTATGACAAGAGCTACAACTTTGCCTCAGAAAGTATATCAAAATTTCTAACGGTTTGCAAAATATGAGCTTGAGGAAATGATCATTTTTTTGCAAAAATGACATCGAGGCCCCACATCTTTGAGGGCCCATAAAAAAAACCTGGAGGACTTTGGGCAAAACTGGGAGACAGGTGTCTTTTTTTTTTTCTTTTATGATGTAGTGGTGTCCGTATATGGTTATTTTGCCATGACTTAAAAAATTACACAGTGTGTTATATGAACATAAGTCTATGTAAGTACTTCTTTTAAAGTATTTTTTATAAACGCTCCACTTTAAATCAAGCTTTTTTTAAGGGAAACATTTTTCTAAAAATGCATTTTCAACCCTGTTGCTTTTGAAAACAATATTTTAGGTGCTTTTTTAAAGGGAAATTTTTTCATATGTACTTTTTGAGAAGAAATATTTTTAAATATACTTTTCTATACTTAAGATAGTTATTTTTAATAAATTTTTAAACGAAATTTTTTTAAGAGAATTTTTTAAAATAATTTTTTAATAGAACTTTTTAAGATAAATTTTTAAAAAATACTTTTTTAAAGTAGTATGTAGGTACTTTTTTAAGTGTTTTTTATAACAGCTGCATTTTGAAGCAAGCAGAAGTTGTTAAAAGGTAAAATTTTTTTAAAATACACGTTTTCGACGCTGTTCATTTTTAAACCAATATTTTGGCTCCTTTTTTCATATGTACTTTTTGAAAAGACAAATTTTTGAAACATACTTCCTTAAAGTAAGTACTTTGTTAAAAGTTCTTTTTAGAAAATCCACTCTTTAAAGAAAGTACCTTTTAAAGAGAAATTTTTTTTTAAGGCTCTTCCTTTAAAAGGAAATTTTTAAAAGCAATATTTTGAGGGAACTTTTTTAAAAGAAAAGTTATTAAAAGATACTTTTTTTTTAGGTAGGTACTATTTAAAAATTACTATTTTCAAAAGCTACACTTTAAGGAAAGTACTTTGAAGAGGAGACATTTTTAAAAATATACTTTTTGAAAAAATATTTTTTTATAGTACTTTTTTTTAAGTACTTTTTTAAAAAAGTACTTTTTTAGAGGGTGCATTTTTAATGCTATTTTCTGATATCTATATTTTTAAAAAGTACTTTTTTTAAATTATATTTTTTCAAAAAGTACTTTTTTTAATTATAATTCTTCAAAAAGTACAAAAAAAAAACAACTTTTATAAAAGTTAGATTTAACAGTCGATTTTTAAAAGTTACCTGTCTTCAAGATTCTATTTTGATAAACTATGCTTGAGGTACTAAAAAACTGAGACAACTCATGGCTGCAATTGTTTTTGTTTTGGCTTGCTACTCTAGCAAGCCATTTCCACCACTCACGTTTCTTTCAATTTTCGATTGTGGTACTTCAAACTTTTCTATTAAAAAAATAGGTTTATTACAATTTTTAACTTTTCCTGAAAGAATAGGAGTAGAACATCTAACAGCCACGTTTCTAATTTGATTTTAGTTTAAATGTAGTTCTGGATACTTCTACAGCACAAACACATAAATTCTCTATATTGTTGCTTCTTTTTTCAAAAAATTAATAATCTAAAAGTTTACGTGAAGAATGTGCAAAGTGTCCAATAAAAATAAAAATGAAATAAAAAAGCAAAAAAGTCCTTTGAAAAAAATCTTTTTAATCTTTTACAATCACTTTTTTTCTTTTCTTCCACTTTGTAAGTCTAAATATGTTTCTATTTCAACCTAAATTACAACTACAAATAAGTTTTTAGCAAACATTTACACACACACAGACAAAGAACTATAAAAATAAAAATTCATAAAGAAAAACTAAAATAAAGAAAAAAAAATGACAAACAACAACTCAACATTCGAAAAGTTGAATGGACTTTTTGCATCCAATGCAGCTCAATAACCTCGATCTAAATATTCTCTTGAACAAAAACTACATTTTACCAATACAAACATAAACGTATTTACATGCATCTTGCTCACACATACTTTCACATTTAATAAAAGTTTTCATTTTGTTTATATGTATTTGATAACAACCAGCGGTATACAAGTGTGAAAAGTGTGTAAAAGATGTTGTTTATATTTGCATTTATGTGTGTAACAGTGTTTGTGTGTATAACAGCTTTTTTATTATTGTATGTGTGTGTTCGTCTGAATTGAACTTGCTCTGTTTAATTAAATGTTTGTAAATGTCATTTATTATTAATTTTGTAAAATTTTTAAATTCAGCAAGCTTTTACATCCAAAGCTTTTTTATAATTTAGTCATAGAATTTTATTAAACAAAATTTAATTGTTTTTTTGTTAATTAAAATAAAGCAGCAATGAAAAGGACTTTTGAAAATTTTCCTTTTAAAAAATTAAATTTTTAAAAAGTACATTTGAAGCATAGACTTTTAACAAATAATAAATAATAATTTTTAAAAAATTTCTTTTTAAAAAATATATTTAAAAAGTACTTTTTTATAAAGAGTACTTTTTTATGAATTTTGTTTAAAAAGGATCTTTTAAACACTTTGCTATTTTAAATATATACCGTATCGGTAAAAAAAGGCTATTTTTAATGTACTTTTGCAAAAAACACACCTGTTGCTAAACACCTTTAAAAAACAACTTAAAAAAGTACCTTTTCAGAAAAGTACATTAAAAACATTTTGTTTTTAAATTAGTATTTAAAAAATCCTTTTCAGAAAGTATAATTAAAAAACTTTACGCAGATACATGTAAAATAATACTTTGAAAAACAAATTAATTTAAAATAGTACCTTTTCAAAAAAGTACTTTTGAGAAAAAAATACCTTAAAAACATTTCTAAAAGGAGTAGCATTTAAAAAAATACTTTTTAAAAAGGGTATTAAAGATTCTTAAGCAGTTACGTTTAAAAAATTATATTCAAGAACAGATAGATTTCAAAAAGTACCTGCTAAAAAGGTACCATTACAAAAATAAACTATTAAAACTCGTTTTCAAAAAAGTATATTTAAAAAGGTACATTAAAAAAAGATATTAAAAAACATAGCTCTTTAAAAAAATGTACATTTCAAAATAAATACCTTTTAAAAAAAGTACCTTTTTAAAAAGTTAATTTTTTCATATTAATACATATTTTATATGCACTTTCCATTGCAAAATACCTTAAAAAAAAGATTAAAATAATTTTTTCCAAAAAGTACTTTTTAGAAAAGTACCTTAAAAACATGTTTAAAAGTAGGGTTTAAAAAATACCTTTTAAGAAAGTATAATTAAAAAGCTTTACTTTAAAAAACAAATAAATTTAAGAAATTAATTTTTCAAAAAAGTACTTTTAAGAAAAGTACCTTAAAAAAATTTTCAAAAGAAGTAGCATTTAAAAAAATATCTTTTAAAGAGTGTATCAAAGAATTTTAAGCAGCAACATTAATAAAATACATTAAAGAACAAATAGATTTCAAAAAGTACTTGCTCAAGAAGGTACCATTACAAAAAAAAAAACACTTACAAAAACCGTTTTTAAGAAAGTATATTAAAAAATTAACTTTAAAAAATATATTAAAAAATATATCAAAAAACATAAATCTTCAAAATAATTACATTTCAAAATAAGTACATTTTAAAAAGTCCATTTTTTCTTATTATAACATATTGAAAATCAATAAAATTATATTTCAAAATAAGTACCTTTTAAAAAAGTTTCTTTCTAAAATGTTCCTCTTTTATATTAATACATAGTTATATTAAACCTTAAACAATTAGAGCTTAACAAGAGGAACTTTCTAAAATATATACCTTTTAAATAGTACTTTTCAAAGCTCTTCCTTATAGGTAACCTTTTTTCCAAAAACCTATGTTTAAATGTACGTGTTAAAAAAACAGTTTTGACAAAGTAGTTTTTTAAAAAAGGTATATTTCAAAATAAGTACCTTAAAAAAGGGGAAAATTTTTGAAAAAGTGCCATTGTTCATAGTAATACATATTAAAAAATTACCGTAAAAAAATTTGATCTAAACAAAGAATACCATCTAAAAAAAGATTGTTTTTAAAAAGTATCAAAAGGAATTTTTAAATAAAAACTTTTACAAAACTAGTTTTTCAAAAAAGTACATTTCAAAATAAGTGCCTATTCAAAAAGGCAACATAAAGTACCTTCTAAGATATATAAAAAGTACTTTATAAGGAAAAGCGTTCAAGAAAGGAACTAAAATAAACTACAGGCAAAAACCACTTTTAAAAAGGTACTTTTCGAAAAGGAAGTCAAAATAAGTACCTGTTTACAAGCACCCTTTAAAAAAGGCAAAAGTTATCTTTTACATTAATATATTTTAAAAATTACCTTAAACAAAGGACATTTTGAAAAGGTATAATTAAAAAATAGGCCCCACATCTTTGAGGGCCCATAAAAAAAACCTGGAGGACTTTGGGCAAAACTGGGAGACAGGTGTCTTTTTTTTTTTCTTTTATGATGTAGTGGTGTCCGTATATGGTTATTTTGCCATGACTTAAAAAATTACACAGTGTGTTATATGAACATAAGTCTATGTAAGTACTTCTTTTAAAGTATTTTTTATAAACGCTCCACTTTAAATCAAGCTTTTTTTAAGGGAAACATTTTTCTAAAAATGCATTTTCAACCCTGTTGCTTTTGAAAACAATATTTTAGGTGCTTTTTTAAAGGGAAATTTTTTCATATGTACTTTTTGAGAAGAAATATTTTTAAATATACTTTTCTATACTTAAGATAGTTATTTTTAATAAATTTTTAAACGAAATTTTTTTAAGAGAATTTTTTAAAATAATTTTTTAATAGAACTTTTTAAGATAAATTTTTAAAAAATACTTTTTTAAAGTAGTATGTAGGTACTTTTTTAAGTGTTTTTTATAACAGCTGCATTTTGAAGCAAGCAGAAGTTGTTAAAAGGTAAAATTTTTTTAAAATACACGTTTTCGACGCTGTTCATTTTTAAACCAATATTTTGGCTCCTTTTTTCATATGTACTTTTTGAAAAGACAAATTTTTGAAACATACTTCCTTAAAGTAAGTACTTTGTTAAAAGTTCTTTTTAGAAAATCCACTCTTTAAAGAAAGTACCTTTTAAAGAGAAATTTTTTTTTAAGGCTCTTCCTTTAAAAGGAAATTTTTAAAAGCAATATTTTGAGGGAACTTTTTTAAAAGAAAAGTTATTAAAAGATACTTTTTTTTTAGGTAGGTACTATTTAAAAATTACTATTTTCAAAAGCTACACTTTAAGGAAAGTACTTTGAAGAGGAGACATTTTTAAAAATATACTTTTTGAAAAAATATTTTTTTATAGTACTTTTTTTTAAGTACTTTTTTAAAAAAGTACTTTTTTAGAGGGTGCATTTTTAATGCTATTTTCTGATATCTATATTTTTAAAAAGTACTTTTTTTAAATTATATTTTTTCAAAAAGTACTTTTTTTAATTATAATTCTTCAAAAAGTACAAAAAAAAAACAACTTTTATAAAAGTTAGATTTAACAGTCGATTTTTAAAAGTTACCTGTCTTCAAGATTCTATTTTGATAAACTATGCTTGAGGTACTAAAAAACTGAGACAACTCATGGCTGCAATTGTTTTTGTTTTGGCTTGCTACTCTAGCAAGCCATTTCCACCACTCACGTTTCTTTCAATTTTCGATTGTGGTACTTCAAACTTTTCTATTAAAAAAATAGGTTTATTACAATTTTTAACTTTTCCTGAAAGAATAGGAGTAGAACATCTAACAGCCACGTTTCTAATTTGATTTTAGTTTAAATGTAGTTCTGGATACTTCTACAGCACAAACACATAAATTCTCTATATTGTTGCTTCTTTTTTCAAAAAATTAATAATCTAAAAGTTTACGTGAAGAATGTGCAAAGTGTCCAATAAAAATAAAAATGAAATAAAAAAGCAAAAAAGTCCTTTGAAAAAAATCTTTTTAATCTTTTACAATCACTTTTTTTCTTTTCTTCCACTTTGTAAGTCTAAATATGTTTCTATTTCAACCTAAATTACAACTACAAATAAGTTTTTAGCAAACATTTACACACACACAGACAAAGAACTATAAAAATAAAAATTCATAAAGAAAAACTAAAATAAAGAAAAAAAAATGACAAACAACAACTCAACATTCGAAAAGTTGAATGGACTTTTTGCATCCAATGCAGCTCAATAACCTCGATCTAAATATTCTCTTGAACAAAAACTACATTTTACCAATACAAACATAAACGTATTTACATGCATCTTGCTCACACATACTTTCACATTTAATAAAAGTTTTCATTTTGTTTATATGTATTTGATAACAACCAGCGGTATACAAGTGTGAAAAGTGTGTAAAAGATGTTGTTTATATTTGCATTTATGTGTGTAACAGTGTTTGTGTGTATAACAGCTTTTTTATTATTGTATGTGTGTGTTCGTCTGAATTGAACTTGCTCTGTTTAATTAAATGTTTGTAAATGTCATTTATTATTAATTTTGTAAAATTTTTAAATTCAGCAAGCTTTTACATCCAAAGCTTTTTTATAATTTAGTCATAGAATTTTATTAAACAAAATTTAATTGTTTTTTTGTTAATTAAAATAAAGCAGCAATGAAAAGGACTTTTGAAAATTTTCCTTTTAAAAAATTAAATTTTTAAAAAGTACATTTGAAGCATAGACTTTTAACAAATAATAAATAATAATTTTTAAAAAATTTCTTTTTAAAAAATATATTTAAAAAGTACTTTTTTATAAAGAGTACTTTTTTATGAATTTTGTTTAAAAAGGATCTTTTAAACACTTTGCTATTTTAAATATATACCGTATCGGTAAAAAAAGGCTATTTTTAATGTACTTTTGCAAAAAACACACCTGTTGCTAAACACCTTTAAAAAACAACTTAAAAAAGTACCTTTTCAGAAAAGTACATTAAAAACATTTTGTTTTTAAATTAGTATTTAAAAAATCCTTTTCAGAAAGTATAATTAAAAAACTTTACGCAGATACATGTAAAATAATACTTTGAAAAACAAATTAATTTAAAATAGTACCTTTTCAAAAAAGTACTTTTGAGAAAAAAATACCTTAAAAACATTTCTAAAAGGAGTAGCATTTAAAAAAATACTTTTTAAAAAGGGTATTAAAGATTCTTAAGCAGTTACGTTTAAAAAATTATATTCAAGAACAGATAGATTTCAAAAAGTACCTGCTAAAAAGGTACCATTACAAAAATAAACTATTAAAACTCGTTTTCAAAAAAGTATATTTAAAAAGGTACATTAAAAAAAGATATTAAAAAACATAGCTCTTTAAAAAAATGTACATTTCAAAATAAATACCTTTTAAAAAAAGTACCTTTTTAAAAAGTTAATTTTTTCATATTAATACATATTTTATATGCACTTTCCATTGCAAAATACCTTAAAAAAAAGATTAAAATAATTTTTTCCAAAAAGTACTTTTTAGAAAAGTACCTTAAAAACATGTTTAAAAGTAGGGTTTAAAAAATACCTTTTAAGAAAGTATAATTAAAAAGCTTTACTTTAAAAAACAAATAAATTTAAGAAATTAATTTTTCAAAAAAGTACTTTTAAGAAAAGTACCTTAAAAAAATTTTCAAAAGAAGTAGCATTTAAAAAAATATCTTTTAAAGAGTGTATCAAAGAATTTTAAGCAGCAACATTAATAAAATACATTAAAGAACAAATAGATTTCAAAAAGTACTTGCTCAAGAAGGTACCATTACAAAAAAAAAAACACTTACAAAAACCGTTTTTAAGAAAGTATATTAAAAAATTAACTTTAAAAAATATATTAAAAAATATATCAAAAAACATAAATCTTCAAAATAATTACATTTCAAAATAAGTACATTTTAAAAAGTCCATTTTTTCTTATTATAACATATTGAAAATCAATAAAATTATATTTCAAAATAAGTACCTTTTAAAAAAGTTTCTTTCTAAAATGTTCCTCTTTTATATTAATACATAGTTATATTAAACCTTAAACAATTAGAGCTTAACAAGAGGAACTTTCTAAAATATATACCTTTTAAATAGTACTTTTCAAAGCTCTTCCTTATAGGTAACCTTTTTTCCAAAAACCTATGTTTAAATGTACGTGTTAAAAAAACAGTTTTGACAAAGTAGTTTTTTAAAAAAGGTATATTTCAAAATAAGTACCTTAAAAAAGGGGAAAATTTTTGAAAAAGTGCCATTGTTCATAGTAATACATATTAAAAAATTACCGTAAAAAAATTTGATCTAAACAAAGAATACCATCTAAAAAAAGATTGTTTTTAAAAAGTATCAAAAGGAATTTTTAAATAAAAACTTTTACAAAACTAGTTTTTCAAAAAAGTACATTTCAAAATAAGTGCCTATTCAAAAAGGCAACATAAAGTACCTTCTAAGATATATAAAAAGTACTTTATAAGGAAAAGCGTTCAAGAAAGGAACTAAAATAAACTACAGGCAAAAACCACTTTTAAAAAGGTACTTTTCGAAAAGGAAGTCAAAATAAGTACCTGTTTACAAGCACCCTTTAAAAAAGGCAAAAGTTATCTTTTACATTAATATATTTTAAAAATTACCTTAAACAAAGGACATTTTGAAAAGGTATAATTAAAAAATACCTTTTAAAAAGTACCTTTAAAAAAGTGCCTTTGAAAAAAGTACTTTGAAAAAAGTACCTTTATTTTATCACAAGGATAATTTTAAAACTATTTTTGTGTTTGTGGTGATTTTTAAGAATTTGAAATAATTTTATTTATTTAAATTACTTCAATTTTAATTTTTTTATACCTCGTGGTTACCGTTTCGTTTCAGTAAAAAAATTAACTCAAAAATTAGTTTCCTGTGTTGCTAAGCGCCTAAAATTAACAATTTACCACTAGTTTATTTTACAACTTTGTTTTTTTTTTTGTTCGTCTTATTTTTATATGGAAAATGAGTTCAATGTCGTTCATTGTTCTCTCAGTTGGCTGTATATTTTTTTTTTCTCTCTAAACTTTTTGCATTCTTGTTGTCCTCCTGCCTTGTTTACATTTACACGTACACACACCCATATGCTTGTACATATGTAAATATGCTTGCATTGCACTGAGAAAATACAATCTGAATGTTTCATATTTGTAGAATCCGTGTGTTTAGGTAAAATATGTTGCTCATTCTTAATATGCTAAATTTAGATATTGTCACTATTTGAGTTTTCCAGATATAAGATAAGTTAATTTGGATGTGGGGTATCCGGCTCCCCGTCTTAAGCACACTAAGCTTTAACACACACAGTGTACTCAGAGTAATATTTCATCACTTTACTAATTATATAACGCTAGTTTCGCGATTATAATTTTTCACTTTGCATGGGAGGTACTACGCCCATTACTCCAATCCAGTCAGATTTTTGCTTGACTAACCTCCTAAATAAGTCGATTACTATTATAAAATTTCCACACTCTACCTCTTATACTTCTCTGAGTACACAATATTTATTTTTCACCTTGAATTGAAGGTGCCACGCCCACTGTTCCAATAATTCCAATTTTTTGCTAGACTATTATTAATTTTTCATTTTGCATGGGAGGTAAATTTTTGCTCGACTACCCTCCTAAATAAGTCGATTACTATTATAAAATTCCACACTCTACCTCTTATACTGCTCTGAGTACACGATATAAATATTTCAATTTGAATGGGAGGTACCACGCCCACTCTTCAAATAAAACTAATTTTTTGCTAGATTATACACCTTAGTAAGTGAGTTAGACTATAACCTATTATAGTTATCCAGGTACACTATAATAATTTTTTACTTTGTATGTGAGGTTCGACGCCCACTTTTCCATTCCATCTATTTTTTTGCTAAACTATGAACATTAATAAGTGAGTTAGTGGTACAATATCTTTACATTCTACCTATTAGAGTTCCCAAGTAACGCGATAATAAATATTTACTTCGTATGGAAAGTGCCACGCCCACTTGAAATGTCCAAAAATTTTGTTTATTAAATGTTACAATACAATTACGAATTATATTCTAAAATTAGTTAGTTGTACAGCAAGCTATTATAGATATCCAGGTACATGATAATAATTTTTCACTTTCTATGGGAGGAACCACGCCCACTTTTTCCCTTCCAACCAGTTTTTTTTGCTAAACTATGAACATTAATAAGTGAGTTAGTGGTACAATATCTTTATATTCTACCTATTAGAGTTCCCAAGTAACACAATAATAAACATTTACTTGGTATGAAAAGTGCCACGCCCACTTCAACTATCTAAAATGATTGTTTATTAAATGTTACAACACAAATAAAAATTATATTCTATTCAGTTATCCAGATACACGATAATAATCCTTTACTTTGTATGGGAGGTACCACGCCCACTTTTCCACTCTATGCCCACTTTAATAATTGAGCTAGTTGTACAATATTTTTAGATTCTACCTATTACAGTTCTAAAGTAACAAGATAATAAATATTTACTTGGTATTGAAAGTGCCACGCCCACTTGAAATACAATTTTTTTGTTAAATGTTACAATACACCTACAAATTATATTCTCATTTTAACACAGACCTTCACTCGTTGTAGTGAAATACTCAGAGTCTTTGGTGGCAATCGAACTCATAACCCTCTTACTGTTAGACTGGCGCACTACCTTTTTACAAACCAACAAACAAATTTGGACTTTAAATGTATATGTATGTATGTATGTATGTATGTATGTATGTATGTATGTATGTATGTATGTATGTATGTATGTATGTATGTATGTATGTATGTATGTATGTATGTATGTATGTATGTATGTACTTATAGATTGTACTGTGTTTAAAAGTGATTTTTAAAATGGTACTTTTTTGGAAAATGTACCATTTTGGAGGTTTCTTTAAGTTTTTTTAAGGCAATTTTTTAGAATATATTTTTGGAAAAAGTTTTAGTTTTTTTATTCAAAATATGTTTTTCAGAAGTAGTTTTAAATTAAAAATATATTTCCAATAGCAGTTTCAAGAGGTTTATTGCTTATTTTTTAGATTTTATAAAAAAAAAAGTTCCTTTCAAGTATTTTTTGTTTATGAAAACAAAAAAAAACTTTTATTATTTTGCACTGTGTTGCTTTATTCAGTTTTTGTTGTTCTCAAAATAAAAAATCTATTATTTAGAATTATATTTTAGAGGTCAATTTAAAGCGGGTCAATTTAGTTTATTCGCCTTCATTTTATCAGCAAGCTTTGACAAAAAAGCACAATTTTTATTAATCTTCACCCCCCCTGGTTGCCACAAACCATTAGCCAAGTGTTTTTTTTTTTCTACTCTTTGTTGTCGTTGAAACAATAATATTTATGACAGTTTTTTTTTTCTTCTCAAAAATTGCAAACTAACCTTGTTAAGCGCAACGACATAAAGCAAATGATTTCGAACGTAAATAATTTATTGCAGCAATAAATTGCATTTTGAAAACAGTGTTATCAAGGGTTTGGAAAAAACTTGAAACACTAATTGAATTGTATTTTATTAAGGAAAAAGTCAAAAGTGGCTGTGTATCAAACATAAAAAGCGCTTGATTGGCATTACTTTAAGCTTTTGTATGGATGTTTGTGTTTGTGTTGCTGTTGTTTTTGTTGTTATTTTCAACAACTGCACGTGCACACCCAACATCATACTAATTTTTTTTTTGATATTGGTATTTGGTCGCATAATAGTTGCCAGATGTTGTTGGTGGAAAATCGTCAAATTTTATGGGAAAAAAATCGCTAACATATTTTTTAAGGATTTTGTATTTTTTCACTATTCCTACAATTAAGACATTGTGTAAATTGAAAATTAAATATAGATATAATAAAATAATAACCCATTTCCGTCTGTCTGTCTGACTGTCTGTCTGCTTTTCATTTGTGTTCGCATCACATAAAAACTACTGGATGGATTTTAACAAAATTTTGTGAGGAGGTATCTTAACATCCTTATTCAAATATAGGATACTTTTTCCGCAAAAATATTTCATTTCCAAGAGAAAGTGAAGAAAAAGCAGTGAAAAAACGCAATTTTCGGTTTAAAGGTACTGAAATTTTCGGTTTAAAACTGGGATATTTTAAACACTATTGCGTAATGTTAGGCGCCAATTGACTAAATTTTTTTATAGAGCTTCACAATAATTTTTAGAATTTTTTATAAATTTTACAATTTTATCCAGGGATGGGTACTTTAATATAAAGTAAATACATAAACCATAACCGAAGCACTATAAAAGTAAAAGTCTTACAATTGGTATGGCATACTTTCAAAGTAAAATCGAGCAAAATAATGTCAGAACGCCCACGACGTGGCGGGCACAGCTAGTTTGAAAATAAAATTCTTAAGAAAAGCCTTAAAATTGATTTTTTGCTTATTTTGTTAATAAATGAATTAAACTTTGATTTTTTTTTTATCCACTATTATTACCTGTTCCTATTGCCTGTTGATTTGGTTAAAAGGAAATTTCTATATCTTGCCTGTATTTCTTAGAATTGAAATAAATAGTGGGGTATGTAGGGTTTTCTGTGTCACTATATATTCGTCTCATAAAATCAGTTTTTTGCCTAAAATTATGTTATAACGCTTTACTATTTCCATTCAAATAAACTTTATTAAAACTATAGGGTGGCGCAAATTTAATCATCCAATTTGAAATTTATAACTCTTTTTTCTTAATTTTCTTAATTTATTTTGACTAATCTTTATCTAGATCTTTAAAATTTTATTTGCTTTTCTGTTTGTAAAGTGCAGCTTTCTAGTTCACAAATATCAAATATGTCAAAATATTATAAGATTTTCTGAGAGGGTGAGTAATCTTACGCCACCTTGTATTATCTTATATTTTTAATCAAAAATGTAAGAAAAAAGTTATTGCTTCTTGATTTTAAAGGAACAGTTCTTTATAAAGGGTGTTTTTTATAGAGGTATAAAAATTTTAGTTGGCATTACTTTTCAAGATGGCGACTGATTTAACAGCTGTCAAGTGATTTATTCTCAGTTTGGTTTGGCAATTCACCATGAATAGACTCACGTCTGAACAACGCTTGCAAATAGTGCAAATAGGACCCAAAACGAGATTACCGTTACTCCCGGTTTTCATAAGCGAATTTTGTTTAGCGATGAAGCGCACTTTTGGTTGAATGGCTACGTCAACAAATAAAACTGCCGCATTTGGAGTGAAGGTAATCCTCAATTGTATATCGAAACACCGTTACATCCAGAAAAACTGGCTTTTTGGTGCGCCTTATGCGCTGGTGGAATCATTGGTCCGTACTTTTTCAAAAATGATGGTGGCCAGAACGTTACAGTCAATGGTGATCGGTATAGAGCCATGATTACTACCTTTTTCATTCCTGAATTAAATAACCATGATGTCCAGGAGATGTGGTTTCAACAAGACGGCGCAAGATGTCACACAGCTCGTGCCAAAATAGATTTATTGAAAGACACGTTTGGTGACCGCCTAATTTCACGTTTTGGACCTGTGAATTGGCCTCCAAGATCTTGTGATTTAACACTGCTAGACTACTTTCTGTGGGGATATGTAAAAAATTATGCGGATAAGCCACAAACGCTTCACCATTTGGAAGACAACATTCGCCGTGTTATTGCCGATATACGGCCACAAATGTTGGAAAAAGTCATCGAAAATTGGACGTCCAGATTGGACTACATCCGCGCCAGCCGTGGCCAGAAATTATATTTAAAATGTAATGCCACAAGATTATCTTTCGGATATATAAAATTCATGTCAATCGAATAATCCATCGTTACCTTATTGCAACTTAAAGTTCTATACCTCCATAAAAAACACCCTTTATAAAAAACTTTTCAAACTTGAAAAGAAAATCGTCAAAATACTATAAGTTGTAAAATCTGGCAACATTTGCTCAAATGCATTTTCTATTGTTCTCGGTTTACTTACTTCTCGTTTTAATTCGTTGCTACAATCGTAGAGCTTTGGTTTAATTATTTTGCTCATAAACTGATGTTGTGTTGTTACAGTTTCTTGACAATGTTTGAGTGTGGGTACGTTTGCGAGCTTTTATAGTTGTTGCTGTTAGTTGTGTGTTGTTGCAGTAGTTGTTGAATAGTTTTTACTATTTTTTATTTTACTTTTTATATTGCAATAGTTTGAGTATTTGCTGCACATTATCGTCGCAGTCATGCCAATTGAAGTCGACAAACGTTCATGAACTCAATTTTTATTTTAGTTTTTGTTTTTTCTTTTTCGTTTGAATTAATTGTAAAATTCAATGCACTGTGTGACGTCAATTATGAATAATATTGAAAGGGATGTAAGAGAAATAATAAAAAATGGCCTAAAAAGGTTCGTTACAAAATGGTGACAAAATTTTAATGGATTTTGATAGATATTTTTTTTTCAAAATAATTATGTATAAAGACAATTTAACCAAATACCTTCGCTTGCGTTTTCTTGCACCTGCGAGACCAAACATGCTTTTTATAAGGATGGGATTTAAAAAAGAATTTTGAGTTTTGTAACAAAACACTCATACCATACCCATATTTTTATGGATATACATATTACATAAAGAATAAAATTTCAAAATATATTCGAATCGAAAAATTAATTATTTTCGGTTTGGGGTGTTAAGTAAACTAGCCCTTGCCCCTTCCCTATTATGCCCAAAATTTATACAGCTCTTCATCTCCATAAACCAAAGGCACATACTGATATGTCATACGGTATGACCTGTAAGGCGTTCACAATATTTGGGGGTAAGGAAACTACCGCTTGCCCCCTCCCGATTATGCCTAAAAACTATACAGCTCTTCACCTGCATATTCCAAAGGCACAAACTGAATTTTATTTTGATATGTCCTACGGTATGACCTGTAAAGCCCTCACAAAATTTAGAAGAGGATAAACTACCATTTACCCCTTCCCGATAATGCCCAAAAACTATACAGCTCTTCATCCCCATGTCACAAGGGCACATAACAAATTTCATTTTAATATATCAAACGGTATTATCGCCTGTACAAACTCCACAAAAAAAGTGGCATATTTTTACTTACACTGACAGAAATTCAAGCTTAATAAGGATCTCGAAAAATTTTTTTGAATAAAGCCAAAATTGAAATAAAAAAAAAACGGCAACTTTAAAAAACCGCTTAAAATTGTTAAGTAAAAATTTTTGGAATTTAAATTCTGGTTTAACAAAAAATATTTAAATGTATATATATAGAGGTTTAAAATAGAACAATGAGGCCAACAAAATTTTAACAAATAATTTTTTTGTCGATTTTTGTAAAAATTACGTTGTTTCCCCTGAAACTAAATTGGGATTTTGTAAATAATATTAGTGACTAATTTAATAAAATTTTATAATTCTATTTTATTGATAGTAAAATTGTATTTTGCTATTTATTTTTGTCCAAAATATAACTTTTCAGAAAACGCGTTTTTATAATTTCGGCTATAAAAGCATAGAAGAAAATTAAAAAGGCATAATTAAAATTTTTTTGTAGTAATTATGATACACGTTTTCAATTAATTTCTTTTTAAGGCAAATATTATTTAAAAATTATCATTTTAACTTGACGATTTTAATCGCCAAATATTAAGTGCTTTTTTTTATTTAGTTCCAAAAAAGCTAAATTTGTAATTAATTTGCTTTTAAGGCAAATATCATTAAAAAAAACAATATTTTTTAATAATTTATATTTTGGGTATTAAAATTTCATTGTTTTAACATTTTAATTAATAGGGTCGTGCTATTAACCCAAATTATAAAATTCACCAAAATTGATAACTACGGGAATGCTAGTCTCTATGGCCATTTCGCTATTTATTTAGTCAAATAAATTTTTCAACTCAAGAGTAACTTTAGCTCATCTAAAATTTAGTTTAAGGTGTCCTGATGTGTTAAATTGAGCACTTAGCGAAATGGCCATAGAGACTAGCTTCCTCCTCGTTGTCAATTTTTGTGAATAACTAATTTGGGTAAATAGCACAACACGCTATTAATTAAAAATTAAAATCTTTTTAACTTTAAGGTTTTAATCGCCAAATATTAAGAAACTCTTCTTGCAATCCAAAAACGTTAAATTTTAAATTAACTTGATTAATTAAATTTGTATTAAAGATTAATTTATATAATTAATAAGCTAAATATTAAAAAAAACTGTAATTAAGAGAATTTATTACAACATTTCCGTCTGACATCTTGACCGAATTTTAAAAGAAAAAATTTAATATTAATTTTAAAATAAAAAATAAATTTTTTGTTTTTAGTTCTGCTGCTCTCGTTATTCTTTTGTTTTAAATTTATTTAATAGTTTTCAGACATACATTACAGTAATTTTTTTATCTGTTCTTATATTCAAGTATTTGTACCCATAATATAAAAATAATAATAAATTTCAAATTTATTTTAGAGCAAATTTTTTATACAAAATTAGTTCTGTAATAATTACATTTCTAGCAAAGTAATATTTATTATTAACTTTATCTTTTCATACCCTGCCATCTAGCGACAAGTAGCTGACAACATTATTCTCTTGTTATTCCCGCTCTCTCATGTTAAAGCTTTAATTCAACAACATGTTTAAAATTTTACCATTACAGAGAGTTTGGCGCTTATGTTGTTTTTCTGTTAATAACAGAAGTTAAATAAAAGCTTTTTAAACAGCTTTTTTTAAGTAAAAGCTATTATTTCTGTTTAACGGAAAAAACGATACAATTTAAAATCTCTAAAAATAATGGAGAAACATTTTTATCACGTACAATTTTATGACTAGCATTAGCTAGACTTAAGTATAATTTGTTTTAATTAATTAATAAAGTTACAAAATATAATATGCGATTTTTAAATAAACGACAATTACTTTTGGTAAGAAAGCTTTTGTTTTAGTGAACAATTTGGATACAATTATTAAACAAAAAATTAAACCATACAATATTTGCATATTTATGTATATCTATTCTTTTATTATGACGTAACACACAGGGTACATCAGAATTATAGCTTTCTAGTAAAATTCAGCCATGCCGAATATTATATACCCTTCACCATAGTAATGTTATTTCCTTACTCTTTTATGCTTCGCAATTTCATATATTCATAATAATATAATAATAATATTCATTCAGTTTTTACTTTTCTGATATTAACTTCATTATTGATTTTGTTTTGTAAAAATTTTTTGTACAAATTTTATCAAAAACATTTTCTAAAAATTTTATCAAAAATTTTTTGTAAAAAATTTTATCAAAAATTTTTTTAAAAATGTTATCAAAAATTTCTTGTAAAAATTTTATCATAATTTGTTGTAAGAATTTTATCAAAAGTTTTTGGCAAAAATTTTATCGAACATTTTTTTTTGTAAAAATTTTTTCGAAAATTTTTTTTGTAAAAATTTTAAGAAATTTTTTTTTGTAACAATTTTATACAATTTTTTTTTTGTAAAAATTTTATAGAATTTTTTTTTTTTTGTAAAAATTTTATAGAAATTTTTATGTAAATATTTTATAGAAATTTTTATGTAAAAATTTTATAGAAATTTTTATGTAAAAATTTTATAGAAATTTTTATGTAAAAATTTTATAGAAATTTTTATGTAAAAATTTTATAGACATTTTTATGTAAAAATTTTATAGACATTTTTATGTAAAAATTTTATAGAAATTTTTATGTAAAAATTTTATACAAATTTGTATGTAAAAATTTTATAGAAATTTTTATGTATAATTTTTATAGAAATTTTTATGTAAAAATTTTATACAAATTTTTATGTAAAAATTTTATACAAATTTTTATATAAAAATTTTATACAAATTTTTATGTAAAAATTTTATACAAATTTTTATGTAAAAATTTTATACAAATTTTTATGTAAAAATTTTATAGAAATTTTTATGTAAAAATTTTATACAAATTTTTATTTAAAAATTTTATAGAAATTGTAATGTAAAATTATGTAAAAATTTTGTAGAAATTTTTATGTAAAAATTTTATAGAAATTTTTATGTAAAATTTTATAGAATTTTATGTAAAAATTTTATAGAAATTTTTATGTAAAAAATTTTATAGAAATTTTTATGTAAAAATTTTATAGAAATTTTTATGTAAAAATTTTATAGAAATTTTTATGTAAAATTATAGAATTTTTATGTAAATTTTTATG